>NW_020769373.1:921-13203 GCF_900518735.1 Pseudonaja textilis | reverse complement strand
GATAGATAGATAGATAGATAGATAGATAGATAGATAGATAGATAGATATAGATAATTCCCAAGTAACTACCAATATCTTCCACTTCTCCATCACTGAAAAGTAGCTTACAGAAGCCTATACTAGTCCATCATCTTTACAATAATTTCCCAACTTATTGTTTCTCCAATCCTTTCCCTGTGCCTTAAGATTTTGACTTGATCTTGTAACTTTCAAGTTCTGTGTGTGTATTTTTAACTCAGCATGACTCTGAGCACCAGGATGAGAAATATATTAGCAAAACTGATTTCTCTTGTTACTTGTTCAAAAGGCTGCACTCTATGGCACAAATGATTCATAAGTATCCATTGTTCAGAATTCAGGATGAAAAAGTTCAGAATCAAAACCATCCTATAATATATGCTCATTGTAATATGTCTTTCAGAGAGACTGTTCTCTATCTCTTCATATATATATAGACACCGAAGAGCAAAAAAGAGAATGCAAATTATGTTCAAAATGGCTTCAGCTGAAACATTAGCTAATTTCCTAGCTTTTTAAATGTAACTCATGCTACATTCTGGAGAAACTGATGAATTGCTTATGTTTGAGTACAAGAAAGTGTGTTTTGAACAACATAGCAGAATGTCTTAAAGACTTTGCACTTTTATCAACTGCTGTTCCTTGGAAAATTAGTTTAGAAGCAAGTGGTGGAGTTTCCATAAGGATTTCTCTTAGGATCTTAGGACATTCATCAATGATATGCAGTCAGTAGAGAATGGAAACTCAGATCTGAACTTGGTGTCAACTTGTTCAGGGTGGCCAACCTTACAGCAGCCTTTGCATAGATTCTATGTCCAGTATAACATCTATGGATGGACTGGAAAACCTACCCAGTTGAAGCCTCAGATATTTGTTGCCAACTGTCCTGAGGATGTCTACTGTGTTGGCTGTATTCATGTGTTGCTGTGCTTGGTGCGTTTATTTAGATATTGCCCAGATATCTTGGTTCCACTTTGTTCTGGTAGGTAGCTAGCAAAATAAAAATAAAAATAAAAGTACTGTATCTTAAGAATGAGTAGGAATGATCATCAGATGGCTATGCACAAACTGTATGAATGTTATTATTCTGCATGTCTTTTTCAGTGAATAAGTTAAGGAGGATCATGTGCTACTGGTAATTACACTGGAAAGAAATATTCCAAGAATAGCGTTATATTTCAATGAAATGAACATCTGATTAATACCACCAATCCTGCTGGCGAAATCTTGGAACTGGCTGGTCTATTGTCATGGCAAGAAAACAAACTCATCTCTGAAATGTTACCATCTTCTAACACAAGGTTTCTCAACTTTGGCAGCTTTAAGATGCATGGACTTCAACTCGCAGGAATTGTTGCCAACACTGAGAAACACAGTTCTAAAA
Source organism: Pseudonaja textilis (assembly GCF_900518735.1). Next base: position 11,800 of record NW_020769373.1, on the reverse strand, counting down.
AAGCAAAAACTTCTGAATAATATCTGATGAGCATCACTTTGGTCTACAAAACCCTCTTTTTCTCACCAGGATTTTATTAAATAGATCTAAATGTAACTAAGCGTTCTTGTATATTCCAGTGTTTTTTTTCCAGATCTCTTTATAATAAATCCTATAATTGCAATGAGTCTATGATATTAAAATCCAAATTCTGGATTTTGAGATAGTTCAGTTTATTGCCAAAGATACATCTGACTAGGAAATACTTTATTCAATTATTTAATACATTATGAATTTAATCATAATGCCTTATTTAGTTTTCATTTTTATATTATAAAATCCCAAAGCAATTCCACATATTTCCTAACCACCTTGTATCATATGGCTGTGTGCATTGAATGGATTCCATAAAAACTTTCTTTTTAATCCAGTACAATAAACAATTGCAGTCATATTCTAAAGTAACTCCTTAATCTTAAGAGCCACTAGCTAACTTTTAGCATAGTATTCATAGTATTGTTACTTAACTTTCCTACAAATTGCATGTCCACTAGAAAAAAAGTTGTGATTATATTTTTAAATTTTATTTATTTATCAACCAGTGTTTGCAAGTTACCCCCAAACATAAAGAATTCTGGACAGCAAATTGCAAAACCATGAAGCAAAAGCTGAATAATAAATTAATAAAAGGACAAGATTATCCAACCCCACACTATAGTTCTATTTTTGAATTTAATTTGGTCTAAAATTGATTTAGTAGCTACCTGCCTTGGTGAATAGTTCAGGAAATAATTGGAGCACTATGATTACCACATTTCTCCCCTGCTGTGAGTCATTCATCTTGGTCCTGAATTTCTTTTCTTGGTCAACTGTTGTTTTAAAGGTTTGCTGGAATTTGGTCTTTACTGTCATGGCTTTTTATCATATCCTTCCATGAATCTATAAACCTGATCCGTAATCTATACAGAATGTGAATATTTAAGGAAATTAGAACCAAGAGTTAAAATGTTGGATTAGGATTAATGTTGGGAATTGAATTGAATTGAATTCTTTATTGTCATTGTACATATATACACAGTATACATACAATGAAATTCACATAATATCCAGAGACCAGACAACATGCACATACATATGACAATCCCCAAACACCTCCCTACCCACCAAAATTCCCCGCCTCCTAAAAATACACAAGCATCCACACAACAGACCAAATAATCCTGTCCAACAGCTCACTGATGGTGGTCCTTAAGTTCATTGTTAAGTGCAATTATAGCTCTGGGAGAAAAACTGTTCAGAAAACGTGTGGTCCGAGTTTTAATTGTTCTGTATCTTCTGCCAGAAGGCAACAGTTCACAAAGATTGTGAGCAGGATGGGAAGAGTCTCTGAGTATGTTGTGCAACTTCCTCAAACAGCAAGATGTGAAGATGTCATCCAGGGCTGGTAGCTGGAGCCTGATGATATTCTGGGAAGATGGAGACTCAAGTACTACTTGATAGTTGACTGGATAATTTCCATCTGATTGCTATCAGTCAACCAGACCTATTTCACAGAGTTGTGGGCATAAAATGAGGAAAGATCATCAGGTACATTTCTTCTGACTTCTAAGGAAAAGGCAGGATGTAAATTTAATACAGGTAGTCCTCAACTTATGACTACAATCAAGCCCAAAATTTCTGTTGCTAAGTGAGGCAGAAATGTTCCTCTTTTATGACCTTTGATAAGCGAATCACTGCAATTGTTAAGTTAGTAATATGGTTGTTAAGTGAATCTGGCTTCCCCCATTGATTTTGCTTGTCAGAAGGTTGCAAAAGAGGATCCTATGACCCCTGGGACACTGGAACCGTCATAAATATGAGTCAGTTGCCATTCAGCCTCTGAATTTTGATCACGTGACCATGGGGATGCTACCATGGTTCTAAGCGTGGAAAACTGCTCATGAGTCACTTTTTTTTCAATGACCTTGTAACTTTTAACGGTCACTAAATGAACTGCTGTAAGTTGAGGACTACCTGTACATTCAAGGGCATTCTTGAAAAATAATGCAGGAGAATTGTGGCTGAAGTGTTGGATGCTAGGAAAACCAGTAATCATGTAAACTGTATGACAGGGTTCTTTCCATCGGCAACTGTAAGACAACATTACCAATCTGTACTTCATCTGTATACAGCACACCATCTTCTTAACAGATCTTCTCTGATTATAGCATCCCATCAATAAGTGAAGCTTTCATGCCTTTCTGCCTGATTTGGGGAATAATTTAGCAAAACAATCCAGATGGCTCACCCGTATTCTCCATTATGAAGTGCTGTGACACTCCTATTACTCAGTTCTGAGAATGGTGATAAGTCCACAGAAAATGGCCAGTGTCCAAGGTTGGCTTCCTGACTTGTGGATGTCTTCCATTCTGCTTTGTCTCCTTAAAAAAAAAAAAAAATCAGGTAGATTCAGAATAGGAATATTAGCTACAAAAGGGTAACATGTTGCAAGGCTTACATTATAGAATTCATCATGTAAAGCCCATACCTTAAATATTTTAGGAAGGAAGAAAGAACATATTCCATTTTGGAACTTATCTATGCTTCCTTCAAACATACAACGATATTATTAGTAAGAAAAAGAGTTCTAGGATAGTGTTTTTATGACTATATACTTTTGTGTATTGAGGGAAAAATTATATATGGGAAAGGAGTATAAATGAACATATGTTAACACTTGCAATTAGAAATTTAAAAAGACTAGTAAAAATTGGACTAGAATAGTGCTCCGTTTAATAATTGCAGTAGAGTCAGAATTCCTAAAGTGGAACTTGTGTAATCAACATTGAGCATCTGATGCCATCATTTCTGAGCCTGTTGGAAAATGTCAGACGTGAACTTTTATTCCTGGTTCATGTAAGTTACTATTGCTATCTGGATAGCCAAGTGTTTTGGAAATCCACGGGCAATTACATACATGTGACTAATCTTAACATTTTTGCCATCTTAAACTTTTCCATTTAGAGTCTACTCATGGGAAACTATCCTTCCCACTTCTGTGTTTTAGAGAATCTGCACAAATAATTGCTATAAGAAATATGCATCGTTTATGCTCACATATATGAAACAAATAGATCAGTGGTGGTATTCAAATTTTTTTACTACCAGTTCTGTGGGTGTGGTGTGGCTTGGTGGGTGTGGCAGGGGAAGGTCACTGCAAAATCTCCATTCCCTCCCCATCCCATAACCTGCTTTCCAGCTCCGTTCTCCTGTGCAGGGCAACAAAGGAGACCCAGCCGATCAGCTGGGTCTCGATGGGAGGCAGAGAATAAATAGGGTGGGGCCACTCAGAGGGGGTATTTGCTGGTTCTCTGAACTACTCAAAATTTCCACTTCCAGTTCTCCAGAACCTGTTAGAACTGTCTTTGCCATTCTTTCTCTCTCTCTCTCTCTCTCTCTCTCTCTCTCTCTCTTTCTTTCTTTCTTTCTTTCTTTTTCTTTCTTTTTTTACAAATTTGCTGTGATCTGCTAATGTAAGATCAAGGTAGCTTCTTTACTACAGAGTCTAATAATGAAAAGATGCTGTGGGTAGATACTGTTGTGTACATGTTTGCAAAGGAGAAGGACCAAACGTCAAAATCTGGTTGAGAAAGCTGGAAAGCAATAGGTGTTTTAAAGCCTATTGCAAAGTTATTGTAGCAGGGTTGGAGAAAGGAAGATTTCTTAGTCTCAAATCATGTAGATATGATGGACCACAGAAAAAGTTCACAAATTATTGAAAGTAGATTTGACACTGCGATGAACCTCTGTTTCCCCATTCAAGTTTTCACGTATGACTTCAAAAAACACGAGGCTGACATATTCTGCAACTAAGTGTAATTATTTGTGGTGATGTAATTGTTATCCAATGCATATAAGCCCCCTTTCTTTGCTTTGGATGGCACGAGGAAGCCATGCAGGGATAATTTAATGCCCATCATAACAAAGAAATCAATTGCAGGAAAGATTTCTTTGGAGATAGTACTGGCTTTGGTTATAGATTTTCATTTTTTTAATTCGATAGGAGAGCATTTTTGTGATGACAGCTTATTGGCATATCTGCTTCAAGTTCAATAAAGCAGAAAGCTGCAAAATTGCAACACTTAAAATAAGGCAATGTGCGTGCACCACCCAGCTCAACCCAATTTCAGCACAGCAAACAGAAAACAAAAGCTGTATGTGCCTTCTTTAGCCTTTGTGCACATCTGCATTATTATAAATGCTAATATATTTCTGCAATGATAAATAATTAAACAATTATGGTCATGAATCAATAAGTTTAGCACATTTTTTCATCAGTAAATTGTACTGTATACACAAGAAAAATAAATTACCAAGTCTAATTTTTTTTTTCTGGATAAAATTCCAAGCATTTTATATTTTATAATTAAAAAGTATTAGGATTCAATGTCAGATGCTTAGAACTTTTTATCCCCCCTCCCCATTTTAATCAAACACCATTAAGTTGTCATGTTTTATGTTTTTGAATCTGATTAACATTTTGAGGTCTGACTTTTGTAATCATCTCCTTTGTTCTCTTCTGCAAGAGCCTTTCCCAATGCCTATCTTTGTAAACACAATTATTGACCTTGCTGTACATTAAAAATGGAAAAATAATATTAAAAGATGTCTAACAGTATAGGTAGCATTTTACCTCTTCAGCAAATAATTAAAAACAGAAGAGGAAACAAAGAATTCCAGAGACGTCTACAGTTTTAAATCTTAGTCCCATCAATAGCATTGGAAACTAAGAGATGGATTTTTTAGGGGATATTTTGTTGGAAAGTGAGATATTTGTCTACTTTTGTAGCTAACCTGGATCAAATATGGTGTCTTTTTGGAACTGTGATTTTGAGAGATTACTAGAATTGAATGTAAATTTAATTAGACATTTTGAAAGAATACAATTGCAAGCCATTCACATTGTCTTGCTGAGAAGATTACACAGATTGTTTCTACGAAGTTCTCCAGGTATCAGACTCAAACTTGAGAATCTATCTTTGTGAGGATACATAGGTCAGTCCCGTAGGTCATGCTTCCTGCTTGTCAGAGAAAACCAGGAAGCAAGGAAATCTGCATAGGAAACTGGCATTCTGTGGAGTGAATCTATGATCCATTCTGTTGAGAGAGAAGTTCCCTGAAAATGGGGTCCAGCACGAGTCTGAAAGCTTGGAAGACTAAACTTCTGGTCCCAGTGACAGATCCAGGTTGGATCCTGCAACATTCTCCTGGGACATGTATATTAGTCTTCATTCATGAATCTATGAAAGCATGGAGTTTGATACTGAAGCTCATCCTTACCACCAGGAGCCATAACTCACTGAGCTTTGGATTTTGACAAAAACTCATCTTTCCTGTATGACAAAGAAGGAAAACATGAACAGTGTTTGATAAATGCCACCTGCATGGGTACTTCTTAAAGGAATTTAATGAGAAGACGACGCATGTGTGATTAATCTGAAGAAATCATAGCCATCCAAGAGGAATCATGGAATGTATGCTGCTATCTTGAATGAAATCAGTCTGTAGAACACTGGAACAACATTTGAAATGGTAGACTTTCCCAGTATCCTTTCTTTCAATTTGTTCTGCTTGCTTTCCTCTGGTCCCGGTATGCTTCTTTTATGGTGGTTGTTGTTGTTTTAATGAACATTCACCATAATATTTATTTATTTAGCATATGGCATATCATACATGGATTTACAATATATATTAACATTCCCCCAGGTTTAAAAAAAAACCCACAATAAAATATGAATGTTAAAAACATCTGTATTCAGATACCAATGTCTAGGCCATTGAACCATACATGACAATGAAAACATCACAATATCTTTGGTTCCCACTGTACAACTTTTAGCACCTTATTGTTGTATAATGAACTATGCTGTTTTAGAGCTTTTGGATGTGTCTTGCAGTATTTTGTTTCTTGTTGGGTTTTTCAGGTTGGACCCCACAACACTGAAGGAACTTGCAAGCTGTGGTGTCTATAGACTGTGATAAAAATACTTAAGATGTCAGCTGTGATGGGTTTAATGAAAAGTCTGGTTATATTTTACGTGGGTTTCACATATGACCCATGTAAAAAAATGAGTAGAACTTTGTTTACACCTATCACGGCTGCCGTCCTTTTAGCCATGTTCTGCAACTATATCTGTGGGTCAAGAAACACAACTGAAATGTCTACTCTATTAGAGAACGTGGCCCTGTTATTTTCATTTACATGAATCCTTTGAGGAAAGAAAGGAACATCAAGCATTCTTTTGTATTTGCACCATTGTATACAATTTGTATTATAGATTCTCATATGGAAACCACAAATAAACAGAGGTACATCATTCTCATTCCCAGATACTAGTCCAAGCAGCTTACATTAAAAAATGATTGCTGTGTTTCTTTTATGGAGATTGTTGGGACTTTTCATTGAATGTACTTTGAAGATAACCTTAAAAACAGATTTAACATGCAAAACTGGATTACATGATGCACAGCAGGTTTTAAAAATATTCAGAAATGTTGCTTTCATGCTTCAAATCCTTGGAAAGCCAAATACATTCAGTTTTGAAACTGCATCTTGCTTTTCACTGTTAAAAAAAAATAAGGAAAGTGTTTAATAGCACATATGGCATAATTTTATTTGACATCTGTTTTGCAACAAACAATATTTAGTTCACTTATTTGCCGAATGAATACAGTGCATACTGCAAACAAAAGTCCAATGAAAATTTTTACATAGCTTGCAATATATCAATATTTATTGTAAAAGAGAGCTAAAACCTAAACATAAGGGTGTTATTGATTGCACCATGCAAAACATTGATTAATATATGCTCCCAATGCATTTGAAACAGTGCCTCATGAGGTATGAATACAAGGTGGTTTTCAAAAAGTAAGGTAGCTTTCAAAAAAGAGTAATTGATATTTTCCCATTGGCGACATTTAGGCATATGGCCCCTCCACTTAATTTGTATCATTGTATAAATATCAATATATTTTAGCTCCTACCAACAAAAATGGTGCAACCCCCAACTTAATTGTAAGAGTTATAGATTCTAGTGGAAGGCAAATCTGAAATGCATTTCTCTTTTGGCAGATCTAGCAGAACAAGGCTGTGTTTTGAAAGCTCATATCCAAACAAATTGTATTTTAGAAAGGATTTATTTAGGACAGAAAGTTTCAATTCATACAAAATTATTTCAGCATCTAAGTTTAGCTACATGTTAATTTGAGGCTGGGGGAGTGAAGGTTTTTAAACTGGGATGTAGACTTAAGACACAAATCAAATATATTCACTCTCCAATTTGATTCTCATTTGGAAAATGGGAATAATAGAAGTTTACTGATTTACCTGAAGCTGTTTATTCTTTGACTCTTTCCTCTCTCCCCTTGTGTTTATTTTGTCTTTATTGATTTCTTGTTAGGTGAGATGAAGGATTCACCAAGAATTGGCTGCCTTGCTTTTCTTTAAAATCTGAATGTGACAGATATTTGAAATTCAGATTTGTACAGTAACATCAGACCATCTTCTGCAAAAGTCTTCTGTCACTGACTTGTATTGGTGACATCCAGAAAAAAGGAAGTCAACTCAAATCACCATCCAGAATCTCCAAAATGATGGTCTTGTGAATACAATTGGCGGTAGTAACACCGTGCTAATTTATATTGGGCATTTGCACTGAGAACCCTTTCATCCCATCCCAATGTATGGTCAGGTGCTCTTGTCCATAAGTCATTTGACACAGCTTCAATCATCTGTTGCTTTATAATGCAAATATTAAATATAAATTGAGTTGTATGTTCACTCTCCTTATGACTATGTTGGTGTAAACACCAAGCATTAATAAAACTAGTGTGCAGGAATCCTTACAGTATATGCATACTAAAATATTTTTAGTACAGTATATATTATGAGTATGTGTGTATATATATATATATAAACATATTATAAACATATATATATAATATATATATGTTTAGTATATATTTTAGTATATATTGTAAAATATAATATTGGACATATATAATATCCTGGACATAAACTGTTTCAACTCCTAAACGATGCTATAGAGCACTGCACACCAGAATAACTAGAGACAAGGACAGTTTTTCCCCGAATGCCATCACTCTGCTAAACAAATAATTCCTTCAACACTGTCCAACTATTTACAAAGTCTGCATTACTATTACTATTAATCTTCTCATCACTCTTTATTGCCCATCCCCTCCCACTTGTGACTGTATGACTGTAATGTTGTCGCTTGTATCCTTACGATTTATATCGACCATTTATATGACTTGATTGCTTATTCTACCCTATGACTATCATTAAGTGTTGTGCCTTATGATTCTTGAACTCTTGACAAATGTATCTTTTCTTTTATGTACACTGAGAGCATTTGCACCAAGACAAATTCCTTGTGTGTCCAATCACACTTGGCCAATAAAGAATTCTAGCCTATCTATTCTAAAATAACCATAACTGTTGGCTTTTTGCCCATTTATTTTTCCTTTCTCTTTGGCTCATGGTGTGGTCAACCAATATTGCTTGAAAATGCATATAAAAACATTTTACCTCCTTTCCTCCCAATAAAGTTGGTACTGAAGGGAGTATTTTTGAAAAGCAGATAACACATTCTCTTCTGGAAGGAATTTGTGGACTTTAAAACTCATTCTTTTAAATACGGCTGATAGCTTTCCTTTTCTTCTGGGTATTTGCATGCAACATCTGTTTCTGCTCCAATATTCATTATCTTTTCTAAAGATTGAGAAATAGATAGGTTGCAAATAAATATGTGCCTACAAGTTTATTATTTATTTTATGTTATATTGTTTTGCCTTCCAAAGGAGAACCATCTCGTTCTGCTTCTTTTTCATTGCAATGTTTTTTTAAGGCATGGAGTATTGGGCGTTGGATTGTTTTAGATGTTAAATTAGTCTCTTTATTTAGTGTTTTCTATTTTTTTCTAAATTATTAATATATCAACTTAGGGAACTGCTGGATTTTTAAAATTGAGGAAATATTTTACAGACCCTAATTATTAGGAATTATTAGCGAAGTGACTGAATTGCCAATGTAAAAGATTCTGGTGGTTGAAGTAAAACTGCATATTTAAGCTTTCTAAATGAACACTTTTTTTAAAGTAATTTATACCATCTGTGTCAAAATTTGGAGCCTAAAATGCAAAAGGAGAGGAACAAATGTTGGTTTCATAAAACAGTCCTAGTTCATTGTTGAAATTGTCACACATTAACGTTGCAGGCCATCTGGGTAGACAAAAGACTCTAACCAGATTGCTAAGATGATTTTATTGGTCTGGTATTAATCAGTATGTGGCATAATATTTAAGCTAAAAGAAATGATGAGGTGAACTGGAGTGCCTGAAACCACCCCTTCCCAACACAGCGATAGTTGCATAATAGCCTTATTATGCCATTGAGAATAGTCATTTTTTTAAAAAAAATGATTTTTAAAGGCAAGAACATGGAACTAGTAACCCATATAATATTTTTAATTTGCATTTGGAAAATAAAATAAAACTTTAAGAAGCAACTGTTGTTGGCATTTGGGGAATCAGAGATTTCAGCACTACAGCATGCTTCTATTAAATTATGGAACAGCCACAGTTATGTTGAAATTAACTTTAATTTTTTTTCCCCTTTGTGATGGAGTAAATTACTTGGCCTGAAAAGGGTCTATGAAGAATTGTCTTCCCTACAACACTACACATTCTAAAGTTATGCCTTCCCAACATAATTTCAATAATAAGAGGGGCGGGAGCAGTCTTCCAGAGCTCAGTTTTGTGCCTTGTTTCCTTCCTGGAAAGTTGGTGTGGTCTTTAAAAATAATCTTTAAAGCCAATAGTTTTTTATAAGTTTCCAGAATAAAACTTTTAGCAAGCATAAACAGATTTGAGGACTTTTTCTTATGAATTCACAGCTTGTTAAAGTTCCTACCAGTAGAAAGTTTCAATTATGACAGCACCATACTCCAAAACCTCAAAAATACATATGACATATGAACAAGTGCCCTTCCTTCCTTCCTTCCTTCCTTCCTTCCTTCCTTCCTTCCTTCCTTCCTCCCTCCCTCCCTCCCTCCCTCCCTCCCTCCCTCTAATATTTATCCAGACAAATGTGTTCAGACAGATAAATGGGGAAACTATAATCTTTTGGATGTTAGGTGTTACTCTATAATTTTCAATAGACTAGTCAGCATAGCCATTGGATAGCAGTATTTGCAAGGGCGTTATATCCTTTCCTCTTCAAAATGATAATATTGGTCTTTATCAAATTACATGATTTAACTGCACGTAGCTTATTAAACAAGCATGAACACTTTCAGTGCAGCAATATGGGAAAGTGTGTGTTGGTAGAGTTTAAATTAAGTTCCTCGTAGCTTAAGCCTTTTTGCAATAAGTTGGAGTTGAGTATTGTACGTAAAGCTAGGCACTGTCTTGTTAAACAACAGAACCAAACAGGGATTTGTGGAATCTCTTGTTGATGTATTGACTTTAGAGAGATCCTGTAGTTTAGCTCCTGGTCCGTTAAGTCAGGTCTCTGGATGGAGAAGTGCAATTATTTAAATTTAGTGACAGGACCCTTCCCCACGAGAGCTAATCTTGACTTTCCCTGAGTGTAACGGGAACAGAAAATGCTTCTTGATAATGTTGAACTTGAGGAAGGAGTTTTTCTAGCCCTCGACTGAAACAATTTAAGCAAAGGGGCTCGTTCTAATTTCAGTATTGCAAGATTTGTGGAGATGGTTTTACTTTAATGAGCCAGCGTTTTAAGGTTCGTGATTTATGGAATATGTAGGTGTTTCAATAAGCTCCTGATCACTTGGTTCAAAAATACCATCTTAATTTCTCACACGCTGTTAACCACA
>NW_020769372.1:6439977-6462135 GCF_900518735.1 Pseudonaja textilis | reverse complement strand
TATTTGGAAGGAAGGAAGGAAGAAAGATACTTGGAGTTGGAGTGACCTTGGTTTAAACAGTTCTGTACCCTTCATCTCTCATGAGAATCTTAAAATTTCAGTTTATTATGGAAGATAGCTTGATGTTTTTATGTTTTGTTTGTTTGTGTTTGTTTTTAAAAACCAATAAAAATTTAAAAAAAAATTCGGTTTATTGCTGAGGTTGCATTATTTATTCATGAAATGCACTTCTGCATTGCTTCCAATTACAGAATCCAGAACTGGCTGACAAAATCCTAAATCCTAGAACATTTCATTTCTTTAAAAGCCATGAGTACATCACAAATTGAGAGCCAGTTGGGTGTAGCGGTTAAGGTGTGATGACCTGGGGCATGGCACAAAGGCAACACAGTCAGATAATCAGTCGGAGTCCCTTTATTAGCTCCAGCTTTGCCCCCAATGTCCTGGTTACCTTCTGGCTACAGAAAAACTCTCCCAGGAACAGCCTTTGGCTGCAGAGAATCAAGTCCAAAATTTGGTCAACAAAAACTGTAACTATAAGCCCAATCAGGGCAAAATGAGGTAAGTTAGCCCGGCAGGGCAGAGCAAAAATTCCAGACGTGAAGACACTGCATGTCTACAGTAACTCAACATGGTTGGGAAAATGCCAGGAACACAGATAACCAAAGTCCACACAAGATAAAACTCACATTTGCTCCCAGCAGCTCCCACACTCAGCATGCATTTCTTTTAAACTCTCTTCCCAGGAGTGGCTAATGAAGGGAATCAGGGCCCTTTCCTCCCCCTAAGCCATGCAACCTACATTGCTCTCTTCTCTGTTCCTCTCTGTGTGGCCTAGGATGAAGAGGGGGGTGGACTTGAATCTTCCTCTGAACTTCCTCTCCCTTGTTCTACCTCTTTCTCTCCTCTGCCCAGCTGGACTTTGCCCTTCCCCAGTTTCCTCCACAGCCAACGGAGCCACACTCCCGCTCCCTGACAGCTGTTCATCTTTCTCCTCAGATTCAGAGTCCAACAGGGGCATGATATAAGGATAGAAATTGGGAAACCATGAGTTCTAGTCACGTTTAGTCCCAAAGCCAATTGCCGACCTTGTTGAGCCAGTCACCTTGTCTCAGCCCTAGAAGGTTACTAGCCTAACATCTGCAGTGATTCCCTTAATCACTGCACCCCGAAACGTTGTAACAGGACAGACTAACATTAGAGATTAAAGGTAAGAGTGAGACAGAATACTATGAAGTCTGGAACAAAATGTACAAGTGGTTGGAATTGAGAAAAAGAAGTCGGAACAAAAATTCCGATCCTGTATAGGATTAAAGGTGGAAGACCTTTAGACTAAAGATAACGAAGTACAGTGGATAAAATTGTTATAGAAAAAGAATGTGAAAGGAAGTTATGCTGTAAATATGAATATAAACGGAAATGAATATGTCAATATGTTAATTGCACTGACTTAGTAATGTAAAATAAATAGATCAACTGTTGTATGTGATTTTATGTTGTAGTACGTATGGCAAAATAATTGCCAGGAAAGTCGTACTGTGTTCCATTTTTTAATGTTTATTCAATACAATTTTGTAAAAAAGAAAGAAAGAAATGTAACAGGGGGCCGAACAAATGTCTCACTTAACAACAGAAATTTTAGTCTCCATGGTGGTTCTATGTTAAGGCCTGCCTCTCCTTCTGAAAAAGTCTTGCCAAGCAAACTGCAAGAACTTGTACAACGCAGTCTCTGAGAATCAGATGGGACTGAACAGAAGGGAAAAAAAATTGAACTCACTCACTGAAGTGAGTAATTGCTCATGTAAGTTCTTACAGATCTACGGGCATTATTCCAATTTCTGGCTCTGTCCTAGAAATTATGTTGGAACACTGGCAGGCCAGAAAGACTGAACCTGAATGTCTATGGAGATTCTCAGTCATCCAGGTCATAGTTGTCCCAAAAGCGCTTTGTTTCAAGAGGCAATTGGACTTTCTGGTTTTTCTTTGAAGGCATTTTACTTCTCATCCAAGAAGCTTCTTCAGCTCTGACTGGACAGTGAGGAACGGAAGGATTTATACTCCTTGCAGACAGCTGGTCGTTTGCATCCTTTTAGAGGGTCCTTGAAGCACTTGGGAGGTGTATCTATGTTCTCAGGGTCATCTGAGTGGTGCAAATAAGTGTGGAGCCTTCTTGGAACTGTTCAAAGGATTGTGTTGTAGATTGGAGATAGATGATGTCGTATCCTTTCCCCTCTGTTGAGAGAGGGCTGTTCAATTTTGACATAGATGACTCAACGACTCTTTAAAAGAATGCAAATGACCAGCTGTCTGCATGGAATATCAATCCTTCCATTCCCCTCCGTTGAGTCAGAAGCTGAAGAAGCTTCTCGGATGAGAAGCGAAACGTCTTCAGAGAAGAACCAGAAAGTCCAGGTGGCTTTTGAAAAAGCACCTTTGGGACTGAACCTGAATACCAATGAGGAGGAGCACTAAGGGTGAACATGATGTGGTCATCATCAGGTCAGCCATGGGCCAGAATACAAACAAAGTACAGATTGTGCTCAACTTGCAACCATTTGCTTAGTGACTGTTCATAATTGCACTGAGAAAAGTGACTTACCACTACTCCTCGCCCTAACAACCGTCGTAGCATCACCATAGTCATGTGATCAAAATTGAACAAACTGGCATGTATTTAGAAATAGAATAACAGTTGGAAGGGACTTTGGAGGTCTTCTAGTCCAATCCCCTGCTTAGGGTAGGAAACTGTATACCAGGGGCCAGCAACCTTAAACATTCAAAAAATAATTTGGTCCCGTTTCCCATAGAAAACACCAGGAGCCACAAAACCTTTCCTGTGTCTGACTAGTTCCTGAGCAGCCACTAGCATATGTAGTTGAATTAAGTGTTCTATTCTCTTCTGAAACTTTTCATTTCTTGGATGTATCCATGGTCGGCCTACCAGGGGTCAAAAAACTCAATAAATCACATGCAGGCGGGTGTCGCATATTGGCGGTTGTGATGCATATTTTGAAAGACGGAACCGTAGCAGAGGGATGAAAGAGCCCTATGTGGCTCCAGAGCCATGGGTTGCTGACCTCTGCCCTATACCATTTCAGACAAATGGTTATCCAATCTCTTCTTAAAAACTTCCAATGTTGGAGCATTTACAACTTCTGGAGGCAAGTCATTCCATTGATTAATTATTCTGACAGTCAGGAAATTTCTCCTTAATTCTGCATTGCTCCTCTCCTTGGTTAGTTTCCATCCGTTGCTTCTTGTCCTGCCTTCAGGTGCTTTGGAGAATAGCTTGACTCCCTCTTCTTTGGGGCAGCCCTTGAGATATTGGAACACTGCTATCATGTCACTCCTAGTCTTTCTTTTCATCAAGCTAGATAGACCTACTTCCAGCAACTGTTCTTTGTATGTTTTATCCTCTGGTCCTCTAATCATCTTCAACATCTTTTTTACATCGTGGCGACCAAAACTGGAGGCAGTATTCCAGGTCTGGCCTTACAATTTACAATGACTGCAGCATCCTGGGGGTCCATGATTGCCAAGTCAAAGGAGGATTCATTTAACAATCCACTACTTATCAACTGCAGCAATTTGCTTAAACAATGGTGGCAAGGAAGATCGTAACACTGGGCATGAGTCACTTAATTAGCCCTGGTGGCGCAGTGGTTAGAATGCAGTATTGCAGGCTAACTTTGCTCATTGCCAGGAATTTGATTCTGACCGGCTCAGAGTTGACTCAGCCTTCCATCCTTCCGAGGTGGGTAAAATGAGGACCCAGATTGTTGGGGGCAAGAGTAAACCACTTAAAAGACAGTGCGGTAAAAGCACTGGGAAGCAGTATATAAGTCTAAGTGCTATTGTCCGTCTGTCCTTCCTTCCTTCCCTATTTTCCTTCCTTTATTTCTTCCTTTCTCCCCTATTTTTTCCTTCCTTCCTTCTTTCCTTCCTTCCTTCCTTCCTTCCTTCCTTCCTTCCTTCCTTCCTTCCTTCCTTCTTTATTTCTTCTTCCTCCCTCAATTTCTCCCTCCTTCCCTCCCTCCATCCCCCCTCCTTCCCCTTCCCTCCCCTGATGGCTCAGTGGTTAAAGTGCAGTATTGCAAGCAAACTCTGCCCATAGCCAGGAGTTCAATCCTGACCGGCTCAAGGTTGACTCATCCTTCCAATATCTGTAAAACGAGGACCCAGATTGTTGCGGGCAGTACGCTGATTTTTTAAAACCGATTAGAGAGGGCTGCAAAGCATTATGAAGCGGTATACAAGTCTAAACACTAGTGCACTTGTTATTAACAACTGTCTTGCTTAACCACCAAAATTCTGGTCTCAAACTGTGGCCACAAGTTAAGGACTATCTTCAAGCAGTTTTATTCGCTTGGGTCTCTGGACATTCTCCCCGATGCACCACAAATTCAAAGCGCAGCATTTTCCTGGAGGCCCTGCTCCAATCGGCATCCGAGCATTTCCGCATTCGTATCACATCCATATCCATCCCTTTCTCACAAATCCTCCTCGTAATATGACTGTTTGGGGATGCTTAATATCATCTCACTGTGCCCAGGATGGGGCAAGAATAAAGAGGGGAGAAAGGAAAACATTCAGACATGCTCCTGAAGAGCCCTTCTTGATTCAGGTTTCCCAGTTAGCAAGGCGTTTCTTTCCATCTTGCTTTCCCCTCTCAAGGTCAATCTCAAAGTCCTCCTCCCGGGGCCCTCAACTTCTTTCAGAGCATCTTGCGCAGGGATGGCCACTAAACGAATCGGAGAGGCAGCAGCGAGGCTGAGACACGGCCCCGGTCATCTTTCTCTCACCATTACAGCCAGTCCTCGACACACGACCGCAATTTGAGACCCCAAATGTCTGTCGCCGAGCTAGACAACATTTTGCCCCCCTTTTACGACCTCTCTTGCCACCGTTGTTCAGTGACACCCAGCAGTCCTTAAAAGTTAGCGGCACGGCGGTGAAGTGAATCTGGGTCGGAAGGTCACAAAAAAAGGGAGAATCCCACGACATGCCGGGACACTGCAGCCCGTCATAACTATGAGTCGGTTGCCAAGTGCTGGAATTTTCCATCGGGTGACCTTGGGGAAACCCTGCAATGGTGGTAAGTGGGAAAAAACGGTCCTAAATCCCTGCCTGGGCTGGGCTGGGGGAGGGTGAAGTCACTCCCCCAGTCACTAAACGAACCGTTGTAAGTCGAGGACCACCTCTGAAACCCCTCAAACGTGGGACAGAGAGGTGGAGGGAAGGTGGGGGGAAAGTATCCTTGAAAGTCTCCGGCCTGCGCGCGTGGTCCAGCCGGCTTATCTCAGAGCTTCGGCGAGGCAGCGCGGCGCTCCCGCGTCCTTGAAATGGAGGCGCGGCGACCTTGCTCGCTTTCTCCGAGGCTGGACGGGGCGGGGGGTGGGAGGAAGGCGAGGAGAGGAGAGAAGAAGCCGGCGCAAGGCCGGAGGAAGAGGAAGAGGAGGAGGAGGAGGAGGCATCATCTCCGAGACCCGCCGAGACGGGAGACGGAGGAGCCATTCCCGCCCCCCTCCCGCCAAATGAGACCCTCCCCCGGCCTTCTTCCCTCACGCCTTCCCGCCCGCCTTTGGACGCGGCTCGGAGCGTCGCCGCGGCGAACTGCGGCTTTCCGCGCCACCCCACCTCCCCTCCCGGCCGTCCTTCCTTCCTTGTCAGCCAGCCGCTCCGGCCACGGAGGGCGCCGAGCCGGCTGCTTCCCTCAAGGCGTCGGTGCGGAGCCGGCGGCTACTTCGGGCTCGCTGGCCGCTCTTCGCGCCCGCTTTTGGCTTCTCCGGGGGGGGAAAGAAAAGCGGCAGCAGCGGCAGCAGCGCCGCCACCGTCGCCTTCCTCGGGGACGCGCCGGTGACGGCGGGAGAGAGAGAGAGAGCGAGAGAGAGGACGGTTCCGCTGGGCTCTCCTGAGGCGGCGGTCCCGCTGCGCTTCTCTCCCCGCGCCCGGAAACTTTGAGGGGGTCGCGGGGAAAGCGCCATCCCGGCTCCTCCCGTCCGTTCCCGGCGCGATGCGGGGGCGCCGCGTCCTTGGCTTTTGCGCTCGGCTGGGGCGCCCGAGCGGTTCCTCCGGCCGCCTGGCCGTCCCGGTACCCGAATAATGACTTGGGCTCTTGGCCGGGGTTGACCGGACGGATACCTCTGCCCTCGTTCGTCCCGCCGCCGCCGCCGCCGCCGCCAGCATGGGCTACACGGACCCGACTTTCAACCGGGATCTGCTGGGGAACCGAAGTTTGCTTTTCATTTTCATCTGCGCTTTCGCCGTGGTCACCTTGCTGCAGCAGATCCTGTACGGGAGAAACTATCTGAAGAGGTAAACGAGGGGAAAAAAATAAAAAAAAAAAAGGGGAAGAAGCTTGGCTGCCTTCGCACGACCCCTTTAAACCTGGGTACTGGATTAACCCATCGTTGTCTGGCTTTGCTCCAGGACCTGAATCTTTCGGAGAAGGGGAGGAAGGGTTGCGTACGGCACGAGAATCAAAACCTCTTTCCCTAGATTAGACAGGAATGCTGTGATGCGTTTCTCTTTGGGTTTGGTTAGCGGTCACCTTGGTTTGTTCTTCTGTGGTGCAGCTCATGGTGTGAACTGAGCATCCTTTCTTTTATGTGCACTGAGAGCATTTGCACCAAGATAAATTCCTTGTGTGTCCAATCACACTTGGCCAATAACGAATTCTATTACTATTCTTATTCATTCTTATTCTTATTATTCTTATTCTATTCTTTCTATTCTATTCTATTCTATTCTATTCTATTCCTATTCCTATTCCTATTCCTATTCCTATTCCTATTCCTATTCCTATTCTTATTCTTATTCTTATTCTTATTCTTATTCTTATTCTTATTCCTATTCTTATTCTATTCTATGTACATTGAGAGCATTTGCACTGATAAATTCCTTGTGTGTCCAATCACACTTGGCCAATAAAGAATTCTATTCTATTCTTATTCTATTCTATTCTATTCTATTCTATTCTTTTTCTATTCTATTCTATTCCATTCCATTCCATATTTTCTATTCTATTCTTGTTCTTGTTCTTGTTCTTGTCCTTGTCCCTGTTCCTGTTCCTATTCTTATTCTATTCTATTCTATTCCATTCCATATTTTCTATTCTATTCTATTCTATTCTATGCTATGCTATGCTATGCTATGCTATGTTATGCTATTCTATTCTATTCCATTCCATATTTTCTTTTCTATTCTATTCCATTCCATATTTTCTATTCTATGCTATGCTATGCTATGCTCTGCTCTGCTCTGCTCTGCTCTGCTCTGCTATTCCATTCCATATTTTCTATTCTATTCTATTCTATTCTATTCTATTCTATTCTATTCTATTCTATTCTATTCTATTCTATTCTATTCTTATTCTTATTCCTATTCCTATTCCTATTCCTATTCCTATTCCTAATCCTAATCCTAATCCTATTCCTATTCCTATTCGGTTCCTCTCTCAGTGTAAAGCCAGGTTGGGCACAGTGTCCTGGAGAAAACCCATCTGTGACCATTAACCCTCCACTGATAGCCCCCCATTCAATCTGTATGGGCATATTGCATGAGCCAGGAAATGGATTAATCCAGTAACCAAGTTAGACATACCCTTGTGTAGAGTACTGCATATTTGTTGTGGAAGTCCCCGAGCTTTATTTAAAGTTGTTTTGATTCATCCTGAAGTCTCGTGGACAAATGCACTCAGCCGCAAACCACTGAAGGCTTTTTGTGGTGCCTTGCCAAGACAACAGTGTGAGACCTCGTGCGTGGAAGTAGTCCGTGGAAGCTTCGGCTTGCCAAGGTGACACCAGACTCTTGCCGACTTGGTTAGGGGCGAAGAGAGTTACTGCCCAGGAAAGTTGTTAACTCCAAGCGCTCAACAAAAAAACCCCTTTTGTGCTTGGTCCAGTTGCAGTTCAGTTGTGTACACCTGTGGTCGGGTTGTAGCTGCTGCTCTCTTTCCGCTTAGAATAAGAAAGGGATCAAGGGGCTATTTAAAAAGCAAAAGCAAAAAAACTCCAGAGTAACAATGTGACCTTGCTGTGTGTAAATAGATACTATTGACGCATCAGAGGAAGGATTAGGTTGGACGTACGTTTCTGCCAACTGCACAGAAAAAGGCCCTCGGCATTCCTGATTGGGCACAAGAAGAGCCCAAGTCTTGGTTTATGGACCTGGCAGAGAAGATAAAACATGTACAGGATTTCATTGTTAAGACCTGCTTTGCAAAATGTGGATCCCTTTGGGCTTCTTGACTGGGGGAGACACGGAAGTCTTCTTCCTGATTAGCAGAGGTGTAACTTAGAAGCATTTGGGGTGCTAAAAATAAAATCTTCCCTTAACTTGAGCTTAGCTCTCGGTGGCTGTAAAGACGAGTGATCTATTGTATATTGACCCTTGTTTGGTTGCTTTTCTTTCTTTCTTTCTTTCTTTCTTTCTTTCTTTCTTTCTTTCTTTCTTTCTTTCCTTCCTTCCTTCCTTCCTTCCTTCCTTCCTTCCTTCCTTCCTTTTTCTTTCTTTCTTTCTTTCTTTCTTTCTTTCTTTCTTTCTCTTTTCTTTCTTTCTTTCTTTCTTTCTTTCTTTCTTTCTTTCTTTCTTTCTTTCTTTCTTTCTTTCTTTCTTTCTTTCTTTTCTCTCTCCCTCCCTTCCTCTCTCTCTTTCTCTTTTCCTTCCTTCACTCCCTCCCTCCCTCCCTTCTTTCTTTTTGAGCTAGGCAAGTGCTAGGCAGAAAAAAATATTCCTGCTTTCCCCCCCCTGTTTGCATTGGATAAGAGAATTTGTTTTTGAAATGTTCTTCAGAAGAGAAGAATATTTCAGGAATATTTCTCAGAGACAGAGTAGGTTCTCCCTGTACCGAAGATTCTTTAGAGCAGGGTTTCCCAACCTTGGCAATTTTTAAAACATGTGGATTTCAACTCCCAGAATTCCCCAACCAACATAGCTGGCTGGGGAATTCTGGAAGTAGGAGTCCACACACCTTAAATTTGCCCAGGGTTGGGAAACGTTGTTTTAGAGGGCTAATGGATATGTGGAAATTTGTACCTTCCTTGATTAAATCTTCTTTCCCGCGGTCTGTGGTCTCCAGGGCCTCGCATGAAAATCGTAAGAAAAGAGAGCTCTTTTTAGGACTTTCCCAAAGGAGAAAGGTCATAGCAGAGCGATAGAAACAGAAGTCAGAGAAAAGTAGGAAAAAATTATCAGGCAAAGAAAGTGAAAGATGGGGAAAACCCCATCAGGAGTTCAGGCTGGTGTGGGCTGTTTTGGAAGCAAATCCAGAGGTGGTATTGATCAGGTTCTGACCAGTGCTGGAGAACCGGTAGCGGAAATTTTGAGTAGTTGGGAGAACCCGCAAATCCCACCTCTGACTGGAGATTTTATAGTATCCTTCCCCTGCCATGCCCACCGTGCCACACCCACAGAACCGGTAGTGAAAAAAATTGAATCCCATGGACTGGTTTGAACCAATATCATAGAAATGAAGAAGTTATGGAGAATAAGTCAGATACCCATCTTGGAATCTATTTGTGATGAGTACATGCCTTGATTAGATGTGATTAATACTAGTTGGCTGCAGGGTTGGGATTCAATTTTTTTTAACAACTGGGTCTGTGGGCGTGGCTTAGTTTGTGGGCGTGGCTTGGTGGTCATGTGACTGGGTGGACATGGCCAACTCAACATCACTCACATCCAGGCACGCATCTCCTCGCCTGGCCTCTCATGACTGTGGGGATGCTGCAACTGTCGTAAGTGTTAAAAATGGTCATAAGTCACATTTTTCAGTGCCATTGTAACTTTGAAGGGTCACTCCTCACAAATAAAGTACCAGCAAAGGAAGGGAAAAAAACTCCAGAGAAGTTCCTGAGACAGGAAGTCTAGTCCTGCCAGGAATGTAATAAGGGTTAACAGAGAGGCAGTTTCTGTAAGCAACACCAGAATGTTTCCTTCCTGCCTTCCTTACAGGATTAGGCCAGTAATTTCTTCTAACAACTGGTTCTCCGAACTGCTTAGAGTGTTAACAACCGGTTCTAGAGAATAGGTGTGAACCTGTAGGATCCCACACCTGGTTGGCAGTGTGGACTGTGGAAGGTGGGTTTCCAAGAAATCAAATGAGGTGAAGTAGTTCTATTCAGGGTCCTAATCAATCCAGGACAATCTTTACAAGGACACTCTAGTCTATTCCACCCCAATTTTCCACCCACTTAAGGGACCCAGCAATCCTTGTCCCACTGAGCCATCTCCTTAAAAGAGAGAGGATGGAGGGATCCTGGTTCTTCGGGTTGGGATTTTCTCATAAAGTTAGTTTTGTTCTTTCGTAAAGTCTCCTGCGTCCTCAGGAATCTTCTAAATTCTACCTCTTGGATACATGATTAGACTGTATAGAACTGTGATGGTGAACCAATGGCGCACATACTGGAAGTGGCACGCAAAGCCATTATTGCTGGCATGTTACCCCTCCCCCAGAGCAGGTCTATTGTGCATGAGTGTGCACCGCCTGCCCAACAGCTGATTGCTGGGTATCTGGTGCGCATGTGTGAAAGGTGGGGGTGCGTGGGAGATGCACACTCATGTACAGAGATGTGCGGTACATGGGAGGGTTCACTAATGCATGTGCAGAAATGTGCAGCATGTGAGGGTGTCGATCACGCATACACAGAGACGTGCGGTGTGCGCATAGGGCATCACGCATGCGCAGGGGCCGTGGTGGGGGGACCTGTGCGCATTGCCTTCTGGGTGCTGGCACGCAAGCACGCGTGTGCAGCAGCACGCACAATTATTGGCACAGGAGCCCAAAAAGGTTAGCCACCACTAGTATAGAACTAGTAGTATAGCATCGTATATGGGAA
Organism: Pseudonaja textilis; assembly: GCF_900518735.1. Next base: position 6,451,297 of record NW_020769372.1, on the reverse strand, counting down.
GATACATCTGCAGGAGGCTTTAAAATAAATTCCTGGGAGATCCAGGTAGTTCTCGATATATAAACATTCATTTAGTAACCACTTGAAGCGACAGTGGCGCTGAAAAAAGCGGCTTATGGCCAGTTTTCAAACTTATGACCGCTGCAGTATCCTCATGGTCACATGATCAAAATTTGAGTGCTTGGTAATGTTCTGACCCAAACCTGGTTCCAAGAGAGTAAACACGAGACAAAGGTAACAGCACAACCTTTGAATGTTTCGTTTACGAATCCCGGTCCTTCACCGATAAAAGGCTGCTTCCAACTAATTAGCTCCGATAAGAAAGCCTTGCCAAGTTTTTGCAAGGGTGCCAAGAACACCAGATAAAGTTACTGAACGGTAAATCAAAGAGTCTCCAAACACCAACTCAGATATTGTAACGTTCACCAGGCTTGAGTATAAAACTTCTTTGCCTTCTGCAAAGAGCTGCAGGTTCTCAGCTGGCTTTTATCTCTTAAGGGAAGGGCTATTATCTTCCAGCCTTATTCCTGAGTCACCCGTGCTGCTGCAGCTGCTCTTTCCTTTGAGCAGCCCTGCATGCACACGCACTTGGCACAGGCTCCTCGGGGGACTCTTCATCAATGCTGCCAGCCTCCACAATCTCTGAAGGCAGCATTGCACTCTCTGATGGTCCTGGCCCCATCCCTGCATCACCCACAGGCCCCTCATCTGAGTCCTCGCTCTCTGAGACCTCAGCCGTCCGCACCTGCCACTAGCAAACCACAACGGGTAACTGACAGGTACTTATACAGTTGCACTGTCCTGGGGTCACGTGATCGCCTTTGTTATCTTCCCAGCCGGCTTCCGACAAGCCAAGTCAATGGAGGAAGACAAATTGGCTTAACTGCCACACCATTCACTGAACAACCACAGTGATTCACTTAACAACTGCCTTAAAAGGTCGTAAAACGGCAGCACAATTCACTTAACCAAAATTTTGGGCTCCTTTGTGGTTGTAAGTTTGAGGAGATACCTGTATCTGTTTGGAAGGATGTTCAAATGGACTGTCTTATTGGAGTTTTGCACAAACGAATTGGGGATTCTCAAATCGCATAGAATGCGGTATTGTCTGATGGAAGCTTGAAACCAACTTTGGTGGCACGTGAACCAAGGTGTGTAGACCTGGATTAAAAAGTCAACCGAGCCATTGTGGCTTCCAATAAAGCGTGTTTTTTCGGATTCGTCCACCCAGGGCAGAATGTTGGAGGAAAGGGAACTTCGTCTCATCTAGTAAAGACACACAATGACTTTCCAAATATCTTTGCAATCCATTAAAATCCTTCCAGAGAAGCAACAAGTCGCCTTTGGTTTAATGCCACCCCAAAGCTATTTTGGGGGTATTAATATCGATCACACCGATCTGACAATTTTCGGTTGGAGGAGCCTCCTTCCAGATGTCCTCTTCATACGTGTCTGCAACTCAGGCCGCCCTTTCCCTTGCAACACGCGTGCATCTGATTCATGGAGGGACGAGGCTGAAGACTTGCAGGGTGGTCGAAGTGCAATCCAGCTGTTCTGTCTGCGGTTGAAGGAAATATTAATATGAGCTCTGCTGGCCAAGTTCCTGTATATGAAGATTATTTCAAGCAGAATTTTAAAAAGAGGGGAGGGGAAAGCCAATTTGGCGTACTGATTAAGGTGCTGGCCTAAAAAACCAGGAGACCCTGAGTTCGAGTCCTGCCTTAGGCACAAGAGCCAACTGGTAAAATTTGGGCCAATCACCAGGAAACTGTGAGTTCTAGTCCCGCCTTAGGCATCAAAGCCGGTTGGATAACTCTGGGCCAATCACCAGGAAACAGAGAATTTTAGTGCCGCCTTAGGCATCAAAGCCAGCTGGATGACTGGGCCAATCACCCAGGAGATGGTGAATTCTATTCCCGCCTTAGGATCAAAGCCAAGTGGATGACTCTGGGCCAATCACCAGGAGATGGTGAATTCTATTCCCGCCTTTGGCATCAAAACCAGCTGGATGACTGGGCCAATCACCAGGAGACGGTGAATTCTATTCCCGCCTTAGGATCAAAGCCAAGTGGATGACTCTGGGCCAATCACCAGGAGACGGTGAATTCTATTCCCGCCTTTGGCATCAAAGCCAGCTGGATGACTGGGCCAATCACCAGGAGATGGTGAATTCTAGTCCCGCCTTAGGCATCAAAGCCAGCTATGCGATTTTGAGCCCCAAATCTCTGTTGTTAAGTTAATTAAACAAATTTTGCTTCATTTTACAGCCTTTCCTGCTACTTATCTATCACTGCAGTTGTTAAGTCAGTAATATGTTCTTAAGTGAATCTGGCTTCCCCAATGATTTTGCTTGTTGTAAGGTCGCAAAAGGGGAATAAACACGACCCCAGGAGGCTGCAACCACCATAAATATGAGCCAGTTGCCAAGCGTCTGAATTTAGATCACACGGGGATGCTGCAACGGTCATAAGTATGAAAAAATGGTCATTAGGCACTTCTTTCAGTGCCGTTATAACTTGGAACCGTCACTAAATGAAGCACTATTTGTAAATGCATCGGGAGTTTCCTATGCAACATATTTTAATCAATTATTAAATGAAATAAGATTTGGCATGGGTGTTAACCTTGTCTAATTCACTGAAGGGTGCCCCTTGCATTCCCTTTAGTGGATATACTGTTGTACTTCACTCTCATCCTTATTCAGTTCCAATTCTTCCAATTCCTGGTTTACAGGGATGTTATGACTCCCCTTCAAAATTCAAACAAACAAAACAGAAAGCAGCCGTTTCACAATTAAATCAAACGGAAAGAAGTCTTACAAGATAACGGCTGGCAGAAACCACAGCATAAATCTTTACTCTGTCCGGCAAACCAGTCCTGGCAATAAATCTCCAGTCTCAGAGCTTCTTGCTGTAACGTCCTCACTCAAATAGTCACTTTGTTCCTGGCAAAATGTACCAGCCCAGCTGGGTCCTTTTATACTCATTGAGGCAACGTGCTAATTTACTGACTCGCTCTCCTCATTCGCTCCAGCTGATTTTGCCTTCTCAACCGTCTTCTATTTTTTACATTTAACCACAAATTTTCCAAGTTCTCATCTCCACTAGAAGACTCTCTCAAAACTTCCCTGTCAGCCATTCCTGGCTGTTGATCAGATAAGGAACCAGAGGAGGTCAAAGGTCCTGACAATTCTAATACATCAGGTCTGTCGTCCTTTGTCACGTCCATCTCCTCATCCTGGTTATCAGTCCAATCACTAAGCCAGGTGGGCTCATAATTTTCTGCCATGACCTCCTCACTTGAACTCATATCAGTCACAGAAGCTGAATCCAAGCCCGGAGCCACAACACAGGGATATGTAGAAATGTCGGCTAGCAAAAATCCCATGAAGAATATTACAAATGGGGATTTTTTTTTACTTTGGAGAAGTTGCACAGTTTTGAAGGGGTGGTGATATTTCCTTTTTTTTTCTTCTGGTGATTGTTCTAAAAATTGAGAGGCTGAGATAAAGTGGAATTGCTTATGATTTTGTGGTCCTTTGTTTCTAGCATTCCAGTAGAAACACTTTTCTTCCAGCATTTATTTTCTTTAAACACAAGGCTCAAATGATATCACACTAAATAGGCTATTTTTTTAAAAAAAATCAAATGATACTTCTGGAGACTGTAGATAGATATTGACCTGAAGATGATTATTTAACTCATGTTCCTTTTCAGAAAAAAAAAAGAAAACATTTTCCAGGACATTTCCTGATTCACAATCTTCGAAAAATGCCACATCTGTAGTTATGCATAATTAAGCTTATCATTGGAGCAGTGGATATGATGTTCAAAAGATGTTTTGCAATATATGTATATTGTATATGCTTACATAGACACACACACACACACACGCACACACACACACACATGTATGAGGCCTAGGTATCTGGTCCTACCTTAGGCATGAAAGGTAGTTGGGTGACTTTTGGCCAGGGGTGTCAAACTCTAGGATCCAGCCTCTGGAATACCTAGATCTGGCCTGTGGGCAGTGGTGGGATTCAAATTTTTTTACTACCAGTTCTGTGGGTGTGGCTTGGTGGGCGTGGCATAGCTTGGTGGCAAGGGAAGGTTACTGCAAAATCTCCATTTCCTCCCCACCCCTTAACCTGCTTTCCAGCTCCGTTCTCCTGTGCAGGGCAACCAAAGAAGAACTAGCCGATCAGCTGGGACTTGGGAGGCAGAGAATAGATGGGGGCAGGGCTGATCAGAGGTGGGATTTTCCGGTTCTCCGAACTACTCAAAATTTCCGCTACCGAACAGAACTGGTCAGAACCTGCTGAATACCACCTCTGTCTGCAGGGCTGCCCTGGAAATAGCGAAGGACTGGCCTGTGGTGCCTCTGCCAGCAAAAACAGAGCCTTGGCGGGCCATGTGTATCCTCCGCGAATTCTATTTTTGCCAGCAGAGGGTTGCAGGAGGCCGTCGCAGCTGAAAACGGAGCCTCGATGAGTGACATTGAGCTGGCCACACCCACCCTGACCATGCCCACCCAAGATTCCCAAGGCCTTCAATGAAATCGAGTTTGACAGCCCTGCTTTAGGCCAATCACCAGTAGACTGTGAGTTGTAGTCCCGCCTTAGCCATGAAAGCCAGCTGGGTGACTGCGCCAGTCCCTCTCTCTCAGCCCAACCTACCTCACAAGGTTGTTGTTGTGGGAGGGGGAAGGAGAAGGAAGGATTATGATGCATGTTCGCTGCCTTGTGTTACTTATAAAGTAATAAAGGCAGAAACATTTTTACTCCATTTAATTCTTGTAATTTTATGTATGTTTTTTAAAGTTTTCGTGGGTACTTACATGTATGGTATTCAGCTTTGTTCGGGTATTTTCCCACGTCAATGTAGTTGTTCTTTTAAAGCTGTAGCAACGTTTCGGCAGAATCTCATCTGCCATCATCAGGCTTCTGTATTGTGTCCGTCTGTGAGTCAGGCCCCCACAGTTGCCGAAACGTTGCTACAACTTTAAAAGCACAACTACAATGATGTGGGAAAATACCCGAACAAAGCTGAATACCATACATGTAAGTACCCACGAAAACTTAAGAAAATATATACATACATACATACATTTCTATTTTTATTGCTTTGCAAGCTGCCCAGAATCTCTTGGGATAATGAGTGGGTGGTAAATACATTTAAGGAATAAACATATAAAGAACTAAAATAAACACATATCTTTGTGTAGCCTTTTAAAGCAGCTGGGTCTTTTATTGGACTTGCCTGGCTGCTTCAAAGAGTTGCAGTGAGGTGCTGGTTCACATCGCACTAAAGCGGAGATCTCATTCTTGCGGCCCGCAGAATGATATCCTGTGGCCCCCACCGTGATATGAAAGTATAATATTAGTGTATAATATAAATATAAAATATAATACAACGTATAATATTATGCGGCCCAGCCTCACCCAGCCTCTGCCTCCAGCGGCCCCCAGGTAAATTGTGTTTGAGACCCCTGCACTAAAGTAAATCCAAGTGAGTCAAACTGAGATTTAGTACAGTGGGAGAACCTAGCCTTACATCACATCGTTTAGGACAGAATTCCAGTAGATGAAATTCTCAAATAGGTCCAGGAAACCATCCTTTAAAAAAAGTGAATGCTACTTAAAAAGCAAATGTCACCCTAGTACCACTTTAACTGGAATATTACATCCAGTTTTGGTCACCATGTTATTAAAAAAAGATGTTAAGAGTTTGGAAAAAGTGCAGAGAAGAGCCAGCAAGATGATTAAAGGCCTAGAGACAAAAAAAACATACGAAGAAGGGTTGCAGGATTTGGATATGGCTAGTCTAGAGAAAAGAAGAATTAGGAATGACATGATAGCAGCATTCCAGTATTTGAAAGGTTGCCACAAAGGGCAGGGGGTGAATTTATTTTCCAAAGCACCAGAACACAAGAAACAATGGATGGGAACTGATCAAGGAGAGAAGCAAACTGGAATTAAGGAGAAACTTCTAACAGTGAGGACAATTAACCAAGGGGAAGAAGCTTGCCTTCAGCAATTGTAGGGATTTCATCACAGGAGGTTTTTAAGAAGAAAGCGGACAGCCACCTATCTGAAATGGTACAGGGTCTCTTGTTTGAGTGGGTTGGACAGAAGACCTTCCAGCTCTATTCTGATTGATCCAAATAGCGGCACTAAGTATTCTTTCAGATTTGCTCCCATTAAAGCACCGTTGGTTCTTTCACTAACGCTAATGCAAATTGCAGATGCTCCCTTCTGCTCAGAGTGCCTGTCACAGGAGCTGACAATCCAGCTGAAAGGAGCCGCTGACATTTAATGATTTCTCTTTAATTGTAATTTCAGCAATGATGAAAGGAACGGTCTCCAGATGCAGCCAAGGGAGTAAATTGAAATTCAGTACAAAAGAGGCAGGACTATGACAGCAACAATAATAATGTCCATGGATACCAACCTTTTAAAAACACATCTGAGTCATCATGTTACGGTCATCACGATACAGAAAATAGGTTGAGCCCCTAGAAAGTGCGCAAAGAAGAGCAACAAAGATGATTAGGGGTCTGGGAGCTAAATGAATATTTGAGGGAGTTAGAATAAAGTAATAAAACAAAATAAGGTGATAAGAAAATGAAATAAAAGTAAAATAATAAAGTAATAATAACATAAAAGTAAAGGTTCTCCTCGCACATACGTGCTAGTCGTTTCCAGCTCTAGGGGGCAGTGCTCATCTCCATTACAAAGCTGAAGAGCCAGCGCTGTCCGAAGACGTCTCCGTGGTCATGTGGCCGGCATGACTAAATGCTGAAGGCGCATGTAACGCTGTTACCTTCCCACCAAAGGGGTCCCTATTTTTCTACTTGCCTTTTTTACATGCTTTCAAACAACTAAGTTGTTAGAAGCTGTGACAAGGAATGGGAGCTCACTCCATTACGTGGCGCTAGGAATTTGAACCGTCGACCTTTTTTTTTTTTTTATAAAAGTTTTATTTAAGTTTTCACAAAACATACAAATACAAATAAAATATCTTTTTTGAGAACAGCGTGTCCCCGGGTTATCAATTCTCTATACAGACATAAACTCAATACATATTTATCTTACACATTCTAATCCATATCTTATAACTATTTCCACAATTTTTTTCAATAGCTTTTCCCTTTCTTTACTTCCTATAGCCTTATTTTAAATTAACTCATTCCTTTCTAAATCCAATTACATATCTTTTTCTAATTTTTAAAATCTTTCTAATCAATATTTTTGCGCTTTCGTCTGCCCTGTTTACAATTTCATATTCACAAGTTCAGCCTCTTAGCCACTGAGCCACCGTGTTCCTTAATAGCATAACATAAATAAAATAAAATAAATAAATTAACAACAGCAGTGATTCACTTAGCAGCTGTGGGAAGAAAGGTCATAAAATGGGGCAAAAATATTTTTTTTGGACTCGATGTTGATTGTCCATTGTGGACTATCTGTGTTTTATTTTATTTATGTTATAATAACATAGCATAACATAAATAAAATACGGATAGTCCTCGATGCACAATCAACATTGAGTCCCCCCCAAAAAATTTTGCCCCATTTTACGACCTTTCTTGCACAGCTGTTAAGTGAATCACTGCTGTTGAATTAGTAACACGGTTCTTAACTGACCCCCAGGACACTGCAGCTGTCATAAATACAAGTCAGTTGTCAAGCATACAGATTTTTATCACGGGGATGCTGTGATGGTCATAAGTGTGAAAAACGGTCGTCAGTCACTTTTTTCACTGCTGTTATAATTTCAAACGGTCACTAAACAAACTGTTGTAAGTCGAGGCCTACCTGTATACTATACCAAATATGATACACCAAATACAGGTAGCCCTCGACTTACAACGGTTCGTTTAGTACCTGTTCGAAGTTACAAAAAAGTGACGTACGACCATTTTTCCCACTTAATGACCATTGCAGCATCCCCTCGGGCAAGCGATTTACATTTGAATGCTTGACAATTGACTCATAATTATGATGATTGCAATGTTATGTGATCAGATTTTGTGACCTTTTTGACAAGCTAAATCAGTGGGGAAGCCAGGTTCACTTAATAGTGGTGTTACTAATTTAATTTAACAATTAAACAATTGCAGCGATTCATTTAACAAATGTGGCTAGAAAAGTTGTCAAATGGGGTAAATTTGTTAAGTGAACTTTAGCAATTTGTTAAGTGAACTTTAGCAATTTGTTAAGTGAACTTTAGCAACATACATTTTGGGTTCAATTGTTGTAGTAAGTCGAGGACTAAGTGCAATGCCTCAGCTGTTAAAGACACTGAGCTTGTCAGCTGGAGAGTTGACAGACCGGTTCGAGACCCAAGCACTGCGGGATGGGATGAGCTCCCGTTCCTTGTTGCAGCTCTTGCCTACCTAGCAGTTCGAAAGCATGCAAATGCGCGTAGATAAATAGGTACCACTTCAGTGGGAATATAACAGCGTTCTGTATTCCTTGGCATATAGTCACACTGGTTGCAAGTCCATGGAAATGTCTTCGGATAACACTGGCTCCCACAGCCAAGAAACGGAGATGAGCAGCGCCCCCTAGAGTTGGACACACAATTGGACAGGGGAAACCTTGACCTTTAAATCAACTATGTCTAGTTTGCTCTGAGCCATACTGAAAAACAGCTGGGTAACCAATCACTCACTCTCTCTCTCTCTCTCTCTCTCTCTCTCTGTGCCCAACCAACCTCACAGGGTTGTTGTTGTGGGGAAAATAGGAGGAGGAGAATTGTTGGATGGGTTCGCTGCCTTGAGTTTATATGTAAAAGTAAACAATGCAATGCAATGCAATAACGCTAGCCTACCAAAAAGAAGGTTTAGGCATGACATGATAGCAGTCTTCCAATATTTGAGGGGCTGTCACAGAGAGGAAGGGGTCAACTTTTTCTCCAAGGCGCCACAGGGCTGGACAAAAATTAATGCATATAAGCTTATTAAAGAGAGATACAACCTAGAAGCTTAGAACAATTAATCAATGGAATAACTTTTCCCCCTGGAGCTGTGGGTGCTTCATCACTGGAAGTTTTCAAAAATAGACTGGACAATCATTTGACCAGGATGGTAGTGGGTTGGACTAGAAGACCTTCAAGGTTCCTTCCAGCCTTCCAGTGAGTCCTTAAAAGAGCTTCTTACTAGGCACAAGCTACAAATTTACAAAAGAGTCTCCACTGCTTCAATTGGATGGCCTCTGCTCTTTCCTATTTCTGTTCCCACGTGCATTAGTTCATGTTCCTTCAGATTTTAATGAAGTTAAAAGGGTGGTAAGAACAGATCACCTACCCTTGATTAGTGATGTCAGGTTCACTCTCCCTGCATTGGAGGGGTCAAATTATTTTCCAAAGCACCAGAAGGCAGGACACGAAGCAATGGATGGAGACTAATCAAGGAGAGAAGCAACCTAGAACTAAGAAAATTCCTTATTAATTCTTCTAATTAATTAGTGGAATGACTTGCCTTCAGAAGTTGTGGATGCTCCAACATTGGAAGTTTTAAAGAAGAGATTTGACTGTTCTGACCTAGGTTTCCCAAGATCATGAAGCAGACTCCTCGTCCCGATAAAACCCCTTTTATTTAGTTTACAGTGAATTCCTCTCCAGCGAAGTCTCGGCAAACAAGTCTTTCATGAGATTTCACAACTACAGACCTTTATCAGGTTTGGAGAGTTGCCAGGCCGATATCTTCCAAATGCCACGCTGTAGCAGCAATGACTTGGCAAGAAGTCAGGAACAGATCTTCACCCTAATGAATCTTCACCCTAATTGATCTTCACCCTAATTGTCTCCTGCAAACACCACACCCCTTTCGCTCCTCTTTATTCCCTATGGGAGGGGCCATTCACCGTCCACCAGAGCCTTTACTCCTGAGTTGACCCTTGTTCCTTAACTGTTCCCTTCTCCTGGCAGCTCTGTGCATGCGCACACTGGGAACAGGCTCCAGCTCTTCTTCTGCCCCACTGATCTCAGACTCTGAAGGCTGATAACTATCAGATGGCCCTGGCTCCATCTCTGTCTCCGATGCAGAGCATTCATCACAGCCTTCCCCAGACTCCGGGACTGGCCCATGTTCCTCCTCACTGTCCAAATCTCCTGCCAGCTCTGCTGGCCACTGGCAGGCCATAACATTGACAGCCATTTGTCTGGAATGATATAGAGTTCTCTGCTTGGGTTGGACTAGAAGACCTCTAAGGATTCTTACAACTCAGTTACCCTGTTATTTGACACGGAGAGTATCCCCACTCTAGAATTCCCAAAGATCAGCACCTCAGCTAACTTTGACCGGAAGTTTTTCTTCTGAATTCTGAATTTGTGGAGCTTCGTTCTCCACACCTTTGATTTCACAAAATAAAAAGCAAAGTAAGCATTAAAACTGCCAAAGGTGTCAGCACAATATTCCCTTTCCACCAAGGCTGTGTGCGTGTGTGTAATTTTAATTGTTTCGTTCTAACCTTGAGGTCACTCTTCTAATACCGTAGAAAAACCTTTAGTGTGGTTTACAGAAATTGATCCACAACAGTAAAATCTGCCTTGCGCTTTCTCAGAAGGTTTATTCTCCTGCTAAAGGAGTTTCTATTCTTTTTTTTTATGTACGTGATATTTATTTTGTATTCTCAGTTGGCTTTACGGTTGGGGATGGTGGAGTGTTGAATAGTTTTAGAGAAGAGAAAGAATAGAAATTGGTACTTGGGGACTAGAGGCTAAAACATATGAACGGTTGCAAGAACTGGGCATGGCTAGTCTGGTGAAGAGAAGGACCAGGGGAGACAGGATAGCAGTCTTCCAATATTTGAGGGGCTGCCACAGAGAGGAAGGGGTCAAGCTATTTTCCAAGGCACTTGAAGGCCAGACAAGGAATAATGGATGGAAACTGAACAAGGAGAGATTCAACCTGGAAATAAGGAGAAAGTTTCTGACAGTGAGAACAATCAACCCATGGAACAGAAGTTGCCCTCGAAAGTTGTAGGAGCGCTATCACTTGAAACTCTTCAAGAAGAGATTGGACTCCCATCTGTCAGAAATGGTGTATAGGGTAGTATTAGTACCTCCCTTGATCTTGGTTGCATCCCTCTGTTCATGCAACTTAGAATGGCATTGGCATTTTTGGCTGCTGCCACACACTGGGGGCTCATGTTTAATTGATTGTCCACAAAAACTGTGAGATTATCAAATCAAATCCCACAAAGACTGTGAGATTATCAAATCAAATCCCAAGGTTCACTCAGCCTTCCATCCTCCCTTTTCACTCTATCTATCTATCTATCTATCTATCTATCTATCTATCTATCTATCTATCT
>NW_020769372.1:6410005-6422739 GCF_900518735.1 Pseudonaja textilis | reverse complement strand
CTTCTTAATCTGATATCATCAACCACCAAGGTCACAGGCAATTATTTTTCCAGTATTGTGACATCAAATGCAGCAGAGATGAAATCTTAATCCTGTAAGTTTGTTGTCTTTTTCTTTCTTACTGCAGAGGCTCCATTTTGTTATATTTAGCAAATGACTTATAAATTTCCCTTTTAATGCCATCGACCTCTCAGGTCTGTGTACAAAATCAGGGAAATGACATTGAAGGTTATTCAATTCAGTTCCGTTCAGTTCTGTTGACCTGACAGTTCCCAATTCACCTGAATAGCTAATTAAAAAATTCTAGATAGGTTTACCTGAATGCATGCAATCCGAGCAGGTTTCATACTGGCTGTTACATTATAGGTTTTTAAAATGTTTAAATTCCAGCTTTCTTGAGCAGTGGCTGCACTCACACAGTGCTCTGAATTATGTTAAGTTTTTTAAGCCTTTAAACATGAACTTGTTATCTAGGTTATTCTTTAATTTATTTGTATATTCCTTTTAATTATTAAGATACCAGCTGGTATAATAGCCTTTTCCATATAACTGTTGTACTCTATCACTTTTAAATCTACTTCCAGTTCAGTATTAATCCTGTCTGACAAAAGCTTATTCTTCTTTTATACACAGCCAGAATAGAATAGCAGGCACTCTTTAAAATTAACTTCTGGATCTATGGTTCACAAATATTTGTCAATATATCCAATGTTAAAGTATTTTGCTTCATTCTGTATCAGTAAATCAACTTTGGTTGGGATCTTTTAACTGTGGTCTACACCAGGGGTCTCCAAACTTGGCAACTTTAAGCTTGGGGGACTTCAACTCCCAGAATTCCCCAGCCAGTTTACAGCTTACAGCCAGCTTACAACCAGCATACAAAACAGCAAAGCTGGCTGGGGAATTCTGGGAGTTGAAGTCCGCCAGGCTTAAAGTTGCCAAGGTTGGAGACCACTGGTCTATACTGTAATTCCTTCTGGCTCCCTCTAGTATCCAAGTTTCAAAGTCCCATTCTATCATTTTTAAAAAAGAATTCAAATCAATAGCGTTTTCCCATGTGAAGGATTCTTATGATTTTAATTTCAAAATTTTATTTCAAGTCCATGTGGACTCTTAAATTTATTTTACAGAATCTAGAATCAATATTTTTAGAAATTATTAAACCTATAGTTAAATTTTCTTTAAAAAAAAATAGTTACTCCAAATTGGTTTCCTACCGTAACTACCTAAAAAATAATAATAAGGCATCAGAATGACTCTTAAGATAGACAGTTGAGTTCAAGAACACATTCCACAGAAGGAGTGTCATGGCTCAAAACATCTTTTCCCAACTTGGCTGGAGTTGGCATTAGATGTTGGATGATTGATAGGTATCACAGTTCAACACATGTGGCAGGTGTCAGTTATGGAAGGTTGCATTGGGAATTTAAACGATAAAACTAAAAGGGTATTTTGGGATATTTTGGTTTCAGACTCAAATAGGGTTTGGCATCTGCAGGATTGCTAATGGAATTCCTGCAACATCTTAAACTGGAATAACACAACAACATAGCTGGAAGGGACCTTGGAGGTCTTCTATTCCAACCCCCTTGGAGACCCTAGACCAGGAGTGCCCAACCAGGCTGTGCAAGACCCATTTGCACATGTGTGGGATCCAGGCAGCATGTGAAACCACAACCCCTGCCCATGGAAAAACCACCCTCCGTGGAACCTGTCCTTAGCACCCCATTTCAGACAAATGGTTGTCTAATTTCTTCTCAACCTCCAGTTGTGGAGTACCCACAATTTCCAGAGGCAAGCCACATCTTTTCCTAAGATTGTGGTGCAGCTGCAGAAAGCACCTACAAGATTACTGATAGAAGAGAATGTTTGTAGCTCAGAGTTGAAATGAGGGGTCCTTCTTGCTCTCTGAGCTTGATGATTTCTTCCAGACCTTTCATTACCAAACCAGATAGTATCCTTTGTGCTACTTACCTTAATGCACTGATGAAGTTACCTGGTTTGGTAACGAAACGCCTGCAAGAGAAGCACTAAGCTCAGAGACCACCAAGGACCCCCCCCCCCACCTACAAGATTCCTCAGAAAAGAGGTGCCTGGTTTTTGATTTATTTTAGAATCAGGGCTGGGATGCTATGGGCTTTTCAGGGTTTCGGGAGAGCCCCTAGCTAAGATTCTGTGCAGTTTGGAGTTCCAAATCCCACTCCTGGCTGGTCCCACCCACCCCGCCCCACCCAGGAATCCCCACCCAGCCCATTTTGGATGCAGGTAAGTGCAGGGAGCGCACGGGGGGCTCAGGGAATGCAAAAAACGGTCTTCCCAGAAGTTTGAGAAGGCTGGAAATGGGCTCGTTTCCACCTTCCAGAGAGCCTCCGGAGCCCGGGGAGGCCGTTTTTGCCCTCCCAGAGGCTTGAGGAAAGCCTCTGGAGCATGGGGAGGGCAAACACCGCCCCCCCCCCGTGGTGCAGGAAGCTGACTAGGCCACGCCCACCATGGCCACGCCCACACAGCCACTGGGCAGAAAACCCTTTGCTAAAATTTTTGAAGCCTTCTCCTTTTTCAGATGCACTTCTCTGTCTGATGTGCTGCCAGAAGAGACAGCCAGGGATGGTTTCCAATAAAAGTTCAATAAAGAACGACACCAAAGAAAATACATCAAATATGTCAAACAGTCAATAGAAGCCAGTCTACCTTGCTGATGTTACATGCAGCTGATCAGATGTGGACTTCTCTCTTGGGAGCATACATATATGGTCTCATCCAACTGAAAGCTTCAAAGAGCTGGCTCACATCCCTGGCAGATATTCTGTATTAACAAAGGACTGAATTTTTCCACTTAAGCAGTCCTGGTGGCAAAGGAACATACAGATCTTCTTGGACAAGGTTGCAGAGAGACTGTCAGCTCAGCCTTGGAAAGCAAGACAGGATGACAAAGTGTGATGACCTGGCGCGTGGCACAAAAATAACAAAGTCACCAAAGCAGAATAAATTCCCTTTAATACCTCCAACTTGGCCCCCAATGTCCAGTTATCCTGGGCTGGAGACCAAACTTTTCCAAAAAACAGTCTACAAAGGGAAGAAATGCAGCCCTAACCCAAATACCGATAATTTAGAAATTAAAAAAAAACCAACACAAACCATGCTGAAGTAATTAATACGACAGGCCAGGATAATAAATTACAGACTTCCAAAAGATAACGAAGCACACACAGTTGGGAGGCCGCCAAAACCCAGATAAGCCTTGACAAAGATAATGCACGCTTTGCTTCCAGCAAGGGGCTGTGTGCAAATGCCCTTCTTATATCCTGTTCTCCCAGCTGCAACTAATGAAAGGGATCAGGGCCTTTTTCTCTCCCATAAGCCACATTGCTCCCTTCTCCATTCCTCCCTGCGGAGGAACGGAGAAGAGAGAAACATGAGTTGAGTGGCTTATGGGGGAGGAAAGGGCCCTGATTCCCTTCATTAGCTGCAGCTGGGAACATAGTTTATATAAAAGGGAAGCTGCGTGCAGCAAGCTGTTGGGAGCAAACGTGAATTTATCTTGTATTGTGGATGCTTATCTGTCCTCCTGGTGTCTTCCCAACTGTGTGAGTTTTGCCATGCTTTCAAGTCTGAAATTCCTTCTCCTGCCCTGTCAAGCTCATCACTTCAGTTTGGTTTGTTTGGATTTTAAGTTACAGTTTGTGTGTACCTTGTTTTGGACTGAATTTTCTACAGTTAAAGGCTGTTCCTGGGAGAGTTTTTCTCCAGCCGAAAGTAACCTGGACATTGGGGGCAAAGTTGGAGATAATAAAGGGACTCTTATTGCTTATTGGACTGTGTTGCCTTTGTGCCGTGCCACGGGTCATCACAGCACCTTTGGGATAAACGTGTGCAACTTTTCCCAGAATTGGTCCCATTTTTCGGCTTCTGCTTTGCTCCAGGAGATGCCCTATTCCCGTTCCCAGTTTAAGAAATGTGCAGTGGTTGGAAACGGAGGAATTTTGAAGAACAGCGGATGTGGCCAGGAGATCGATGGTGCCGATTTTGTCTTACGGTAATTGTCTAGCATGATATCCTTTGCATTTTCTACCCTCAAAACGATGTTATAGGGCATTACACATCAGAGCAACTAGACACAAGGACAGTTTTTCCTGGCATACCATCACCCTGCTAAACAACTAATTCCCCCAACACTGTCAAACCATTTACTAAGGCTGTGCTACTATTCTTCTTCTCATCCTTCCTATTACCTATTACCTTTTCTACTTATGACAATAACCTTGTTGCTTGTATCTTTACATTTATATTGTTTTATTTAGTTTCCTAGTATGATTTGATTACTCATTTAGTATCCTATGACTATCACTAAGTGTTGTATCTTACAATTCTTCATGAATGTATTTTTTATGCACACTGAGAGCTTATGCACCGAAGACAAATTCCTTGTGTGTCCAATGCAGAGGTGGGTATTCAGCAGGTTCTGACCAATTCTGGAGAACTGGTAGTGGAAATTTTGAGTAGTTTGGAGAACTGGCAAATACCACCTCTGACTGGAGATTTTACAGTATCCTTCCCCTGCCACGCCCACCAAGCCACGCCCACAGAACCGGTAGTAAAAAAATTTGAATCCTACCATTGGTCCTATCACACTTGGCCAATAAAGTATTCTATTCCATTCTATTCTATTTTTATATACAGTGATTGTGTTGCTAATGCTGCTAAATTGCTAATGAAGATATAGATCACTTTTCAGGGTTTTTTTTTCCTCCACACTTCATTTACTAAGCTCCTATACAGAAGCAACTGGAAATGAATTCATAAGGACTAGGGCTCTTTAAGGGATGAAGCGGCTCAGTGGCTAAGATGCTGAGCTTGTCGATCAGAAAGGCTGGCTGTTCGGCAGTTCGAATCCCTAGCGCCGCATAACGGAGTGAGCTCCCTTTCCTTGTCCCAGCTTCCGCCAACCTAGCAGTTCGAAAGCATGTTAAAAATGCAAATAGAAAAATAGGGACCCCCTTGCTGGGAAGGCAACAGCATTCCGTGCGCCTTAACAGCGTTTAGTCATGCCGGCCACATGACCTCGGAGACGTCTTCGGACAGCGCTGGCTCTTCGGCTTTGTAACGGAGATGAGCACCGCCCCCTAGAGCCGGAAATGACTAGCATGTATGTGTGAGGGAAACCTTTACCTTTAAAGGCCTATGGCAATCAATTTTTTTTTTCAAAAGTCAGAGATGATAAGATGAATTTACATGCTTATGTCAATGTTTTTGACTATTAAATTGTGGAAAATAATGGACAACTTTATACCTGCAAATTGATTAGCTCTTTAAAGGCAAAATAACAGAAAAAACAACAGTAAATAGCAATAGTAGATGATCTCAACCCAACCATTAAAATAAAACCCCACAAATTTAAAGGTTTATTGCTTTTCTGCTTTTCTGCCTTTAGCCTCTTGATAAACAATTCATAACTGGAAAAAAAAATTAAAGTGTATACAATGACTTTCAATTATTTTTAGAAAAAATATCATTAGCTTTATGTCTCCAAAACAGCCCCAAGTTCTTCCAAGATTGTTAATGTAGAGATTTAAGACACAATTAAAGAAGAAAAGACAGGAAATCATTTCTGATTCTGCTAACTTAAGATAAAATTGATTCTTGGATCCATTTCAAGTCATTTTTGCTGGTGATGTTTGAAGCTGTGGCCTGCAGGCAAAATAATTTTTTCCCCTTATTTTCTCCAAAACACAGCCAAGTTACACCAGAGGGACGTAACTTGTTTAGTTGAATTGATCCAACGGTTGACTATTGTCTCAGCATTATGAAGCCATGGATCACAGCAGGGTTGAGAAGCCAGGACAGAATGTTAATTTAATCCCCCTTCTCTCTGTGTCCCTCTCCTATCAGATCCATTTATTTTGTGTTCATTGGTTTTGTTCTACTGAGGTCAGCGGCCTATAAACAAGAGTGGACAAGTGAACAAAAGTTCAAGGAATCCCCCCATTCTAAAATAATTTGGGAGATTATATTTGAATTGATGAATTTACTGACTTGGTCAATACTGACCCTTATTAGTTCGACTATTTTCTAGTATGATTGGATTGCTTATTGTCCCCTATGACTTTTATTAAGTGTTGTACCTGATGATTCTGGACTCTTGACGAATGTTATCTTTTATTTTATGTACTCTGAGAGCATTTGCACCAAGACAAATTCCTTGTGTGTCCAATCACACTTGTCCAATAAAGAATAAAGAATTCTATCATCATTTCATGCATTGAACTATACTTTGT
The DNA here is from genome assembly GCF_900518735.1 of Pseudonaja textilis. Next base: position 6,416,467 of record NW_020769372.1, on the reverse strand, counting down.
ATAGTATGTGTTCCGTATATAACAGAATAACAGAGTTGGAAGAGATCTTGGAGCAGGGATGGGATTCCACTGGTATAACAACCGGTTCAGTGATCACGCGCTTTGAGGGATTTCCCATGTGCTTTGGCCCAAATTCTTCTGTTTGATTTCAAGTGACATTTGTCCTTTGCTTCCTTAATTATTCAGTTCCTCTTTACCTACTTCCCACAGGGATCTTTTAGATCAGATTCCGGGGATTTGTCCATCCTTAGGTGTCTGTTAAGAGTTTGCAGCAGAAATTCAAGTCCAGAAAACACACAGATGACTGATTCAGCAGGATCATTAACTTCTTTATAAACATATTAGCATGAGTAAAGTTTATAATACCATTCGTAGATTCTTGCAACATGGCGTAAGCAAAAACACAAGCAGCAGCTCAGAAGGCTCAGAACAGAACACTTTCCGTTTAGATGGCAGGCAAGTTAGTTTCACTTTCAATTCTCGGCAAAGCGCACAGAGCCAAACCACACCCAGGCTGTCAGCTCCCATTGGCTAGTCTGTTGCCATGCTTACTTTGTTAACCATGTCTCTGCCAGTTAATGAATATACTCTGACAGTGTCTACTTCATCTTTAGGCACGGCAGCTTCATCCTAGTCTCACAGACGGTGGCAGTTGGGCTATTTTTCCATCCAATATTCTGAATCTTGTTTCTATCTTCTGTGATACAGTATTAGCTGCATCTTCTAGTTCAGGATGGATAAACTCTGTACGTCATCTTCCAAGCAACGCTAGATTCATCATACAAATGGACAATTCTTTGCAATTGTGACTAGCAACCAGCTAAAAAACTGCCAAAAACAACCTCTTAAAACCCAGATTTTATTCAATTTTTGACATAAATATCATAGGGAATCCTGCCAACACTTCCACGTTAGAGGGGTATTCAACTCTGCACAGGTTGTACTGGTGTGCAAACACTACATTTACTTATATCCCGCCTTTATTATTTTAAAAATTGCTAAGATGGCGAACATATCCAACATAGCACTAGCACTTAGACTTATATATTGCTTTACAGTGTTTTGCAGCCCTCTCTAAACAGTTTATAGAGTCAGCCTATTGACCCCAATAATCTGGGCCCTCATTTTATCAACCTCGGAAGGCTGAGTCAACCTTGAGCCTGGTGGGAGTTGAACTGCCAAATTGCAGGCAGCCAGCAGGCAGCAGAAGTAGCCTGCAGTACTGCACTTTAACCACTGTGCCACTGTGGTTCATCCTTTCCTCCTCCTATTTTTAACATCCCTTCCTCCTCCTATTTTCCCGATTACAACAACTCTGTAAGGTGGGTTGGGTCGAGAGAAAGTGACTGGCCCAAGATCACTCAGCTGACTTTTAAGACTAAAATGGGACTAGAATTCACTGTTGCTTAATGATTGGCCCAAAGTCACCCAGCCTGTTTTCATGGCTAAGGCAGGACTTGAACTCAGAGTCCCTTGCTTTCTAGCATGGTTACTTAACAACTAGACCAAAGCGGTAAAATGCATTCTTCATCATAAAATGAAATAAAGAAGAAAACCCTGTACTGCATTGGAGATGAGTGACAAATTAAGGATTCCTAATTATATCTTGTACTTTGGTTTCTGCAAATCTTCCCTTGCCTTGATTACAAATTCAGCTTCCAGCTGTTCTTTGAGGATAAAATAAAAAGCAGACTTGCAGAATGGGCTAGAAAGACAGTTCAAACCATGTGGTTGAAAGGGATGAGATAAGGAACTTATAATCACGAAGAAGGAAAAAAATAATCTCAAGTAATCTTGCGATCATTTTATCCGAAATACTAATTCAATTTTCCAAGGCAACGTCAGTAATTGGAGGTATTTAACAATCTAAGGAAAATAGATACTGTAGATTTGGGATTTAACTGAAATTTATTTAGATATTCTGAGGGGGACCCTGGTAGTAGCAGCTTAGTTTCCATGTGGATCTTGCTCACAGGCTAAAAGCTAAAAATGCTCCCAATTAGACATTCCTTATATAATTGTGTGTCTCATTCAGGGTTTGGAAGAAGTCCACAGAGTGCCTGCTTTTTGGAAAACGTTCATTTTTTCCTATTGCTCTTTCTCTTTCTTTCTTTCTTTGGAAAAAGAAGAAGAAGAAAAAGTTAAAGAGAGAAAGATGGCACTGCCCTGCAGAATCAAATGAATGTATTAGTATAGGAAGAGTAGCAGAACCTGCAGAAGGAGTCAAAAGAGGCACTAGCCTAGAATCATAGCCGCAAGCGAACTAAATCCAACTCCCTTTGAATTTCATAGACACTTAGGAAAGATTAAAATTTTGAACATCTGGCTATTCCAGGCCTGAGGATAGGGTGGCTGTTGAACTTCCATTGTGTATGTGTATGTGTGTATTTTATGTCTTTTTTCTGATTATTCGTTTCTTCTTCTTCTATTTTGTTGTTCCTTTTTTATTTTCTTTTAAAAAAATACTTTATTTAGTACAAAAGATTAAAATATACAAATATACAGGCATTAAGATGTAATAGTCATACATAGACATCAGTACAATTCATATTTCTCTCTAATACATTTGATAGTGATTTAAGTAACTCATAACAGGTACTGAATGGCAAATATTCCTCATCCCTTATAAACTAAATACTATCTATATTATATATTATCTAATTGTCTATGGTTATTATTGGATTATAACTCTGTTATTTTGTAAATGAGTCCTTTATAATGTTTATTCAATGAAAAAGAAATAAAACTAATATTTTACAAATTCCTATCAATTAGATATATATGTAATAATACGTTTCCTATGTTCGTTTATTTTATACATTCTTTTTCTTACGGTCTATCCAGTTGTACCATTTATCCCAAATCGAATAAAATTCAGAATCATCTTTTCCTTTTAGTTTTAGTGTGAGCCTTTCCATTTCGGCACATTCACAGATCTTCTGAATAATAATATGTATAGGTGGTAAAATGGGCATTTTCCAATATTGTGCCAGTGAGATTTGTGCCGCTGTTAGTATAAAATGATCAGGTACCTTACTTTGAGAGGATATTCCCGTTTAATTATCCCCAGAAGATACAATTCAGGTTTCCACTCCTATTTTGTTGTTCCATACAATTTAAAATATAAGCTGCCCAGAATTGTCTATAGTTGGGCCACTTCTAAATTGAAATCTATATATATAAAAGCAAAATACCATTCACGCATCATCACAAAATCTCCAGAACCGTAAAGCCTACAAACTTGAAATTTGGCATCTATGTTCCTCTTGGCTTCCAGGTGCTCACTAAGAAAGGATTTTTCTAAATGACCATCAGAACATTTAATATTTCCTATATTATTATTATTAACATGCTCTGATGCTAAGGAGTTCTACTCCCCCTCCCCACCTGAAAAGAAATCTCTTCCAAATGCAAAACACAAGGAGAGGAGTTTCAGTTTTAGTTTCACATCAGCAAGCAGCTTTAGTACAGAACAGCTGAGCTAAGCCACGCCCAGGCTCCTTGCTGTCTCCTCCTTGCTCACATAGCAAATACTGTTTCAGTTTCCAAACAGCCCACAATGTTGTCACACACTGACAGGACGCTAGCCAGATGAATACCGATGGATGCTGGTAGGCAGAGGCAGAATTTCTCCCCCTTATTTTCCTCCCCAAAAACCGAGCCCGACCACATAGTTTCAGAGCAAAGCACGCCGGGTATCCAGCTAGTCAAGATCCAGCTAGGGGTCTTCAAACATGGCAGCTTTAAGACTTGTGGACTTCAACTCCCAGAATTCCTCCTCCAGTCATGGTAGCTCAGGAATTCTGGGGGTTGAAGTCCACAAGTCTTAAACTTGCCAAGTTTGAAGACCCTGGCTCAAAACCCAAAGGCTGCAGAGTCCCCAGCTGGCTTTGCTGGGTTGGCTGTTTTTGGCACTGTGTAAAATGACGTTTGGGATGGATGGGGGAGGGAGAGGGAGGAGAGGGTTACAATTAAAATAAAATAAAATAACCCTGCGATCTTTTCCGGGGCTCCTTTTTCTCCTACAGATGCAATTTGCCTCCCATATCGAGGAAATATGTGGCAGATGTTGGCGTAAAGACTAATGTCGTGACAGTCAATCCCAGCATAATCATGGAAAGGTCAGTGGTTTCCCAGCCTCTTTTTCCCTCCTGAGCCTCTGGGAAATTCACCTGCGTGAGAAAGAAGGAGCCGTGTCTTCCGATTTGCTCTGGCACTCGGTGGCTCTGGACGGTGTAATTTCATAGCAACTGGAAATGAGAGTCATCGGAGCCTCCTTGTCATCAGGGGAAATGCCTGCAATTGAAAGGAGGCATGTGGACTTCGGCCCACGCGTGTTCTCTTTTCTCTTTGGGTATTCTCTCTTTCCCTTGCTTTTCTTTCCTCTCTCCCTCATTCCCTCCCGCCCTAATTTTGCTTCTTTTATTTTTATCTTCCTTTCCTTGGTTTTCCTCCCTCCCTCCTTCCCTCCCTCTTTCTTTTATTTTCCTTCCTAATTTCCTTCCTTCCTTTCTTTGGCTTTCCTTCCTTCCTTCCTTCCTTCCTTCCTTCCTTCCTTCCTTCCTTCCTTCCTTCCTTCCTTCCTTCCTTTCTCCCTCCCTCTTTCTTTTATTTTCCTTCCTATTTTCCTCCCTTCCTTTCCCTGGCATTTTTTTCTTCCCTCCCTTGCTCCCTCCCTCTTTCTTTTATTTTCCTTCCTATTTTCCTTCCCTCCTTTCCTTGGCTTCCTTCCTTCCTTCCTTCCTTCTTTCCTTCCTTCCTTCCTTCCTTCCTTCCTTCCTTCCTTCCTTCCCTCCCTTTCTCCCTCCCTCTTTCTTTTATTTTCCTTCCTAATTTCCTTCCTTCCCTTGGCCTTCCTTCCTTCCTTCCTTCCTTCCTTCCTTCCTTCCTTCCTTCCTTCCTTCCTTCCTTCCTTCCTTTCCTTTCTCTCCCTCTTTCTTTTTTTCTCCCTCCCTCCCTCCCTTCCATCCTCCTGCCTTAAGATGGCTTCATCTGTTCTGTTTTGCATCCTCCTCTACATTTTGAACTATAGGAGAACAGTAAGGAGATTTATTTAGCATTTATTCCTGATTTTATAGTGTCTGGAACTGAAAACTCGACTCAGAAGCCAACCCTTCAATCTCCAGAGGGCTCGGGGGGTTCCAGAGTTGGATCTTAAAAGGGAAAAAAAACGTCCCTGCCATTTGACAAAAACCACAATTTCTGATTTTCATTCCTTTTTCCATACCTTAGAGACAGTTGACATTTCCATGAGGAGTTTGTGTCTCACAGATTCCAAGGAGTCCACCCTAAAACTCTTAATTGTAACGTGCTTTTTTTTTTTAATCCGAGGAGAATTTTAAAGGTCATATTAGATTGCTCAGTACTTTACTCTGTGTTTACTCTTCTTGTGCTCCCTCTTGCAAATTATACCAGGTTCCAGAGGCTGGAGAAATGGAGGAGGCCTTTTTACCAAGTGCTGAAAGCGTACGAAAACGCCTCCGTGTTGCTTCCCGCCTTCTACAACACCCACAACACCGACGTCTCCCTCAGGGTCAGGTACGTCCTGGATGACTTCCAATCCAGGAAGGCCGTCTACTTTTTCCACCCCAAATATCTCACGAACGTTTCCCGCTACTGGTTGACTCAAGGGGTGCGGGCGAAGCGCATCACCACGGGGCTGATACTTGTGACGGCCGCCTTGGAGCTGTGTGAAGAGGTGCACCTCTTCGGGTTTTGGGGTTTCCCCATGAACCCCTCAGGGATATTTATAACTCATCATTATTACGACAACGTCAAACCTCGGCCCGGATTTCATGCCATGCCTTCAGAGATGTTCAACTTCCTCCGTCTGCACAGCAGAGGGGTTTTAAGAGTCCACACGGAGGCCTGCAGCTACTCCTGATCCAATTCAGCGGATGGATTGTTTCCCTTTTCTTTTTAAAGCGAAATATAGGTGTTTTGGGGTCTTTTGCCACATTCTGAAGCAGAAAAGTAAATTAGCGGGCAGGATCAACCGTTGGGCCAGGCGCTCTGTGCAAATGAATTTTAATGCTTTCAAGAAAATTATGCAATAATATTTGAGCTTCTCTTTCTCGTCAGGTTTTGCTTTCCTTCAGAGTTGGTGGCCTGCCTTCCTCTTTTTTCACCCCCCTCATCATCAGCCATGTTGGGCTGTTGTCTTTTGGGTGAAGCACATCTTCGTGTGGCAGGAATGAGCATCCTGCCTTGGAGCCTCCAGCCAGTAAAAGCACATTAGCCTAAAGATTTTACAGTAGAAATAGAGCACATCACTTTAGGGATTCAGTATTTCATTTCTAGGATGGCATCAAACCTGACAAGCGGGCAATTCCTTCAAAAGGGTTGTTTTGCAAAGCAGCTGTGAATTAGGACAGGATTCATGAGAGGCTTCAGTGTAAGAAGCATGGTTTCTGTACTCCTTCCTTCCTTCCTTCCTTCCTTCCTTCCTTCCTTCCTTCCTTC
>NW_020769372.1:6397475-6409995 GCF_900518735.1 Pseudonaja textilis | reverse complement strand
TCCTTCCTTCCTTCCTTCCTTCCTTCCTTCCTTCCTTCTTTCCTTCCTTCCTACCTTTCTTCCTTCCTTCCTTCCTTCCCTCCTTCCTACCTTTCTTCCTTCCTTCCTTCCCTCCTTCCTTCCTTCATTTCTTCCTTCGTTCCTTCCTTTCTTTCTTCCATTCTAGTGTCCCCACAGATAACACTGTTGTGAAGAAGATGGCCAACGGTGTTTGAAAGGATACACATCTGTTCTCCTTCCTCCCACTGACTACCTTCTCAAACTGCCACATTTCTCTTAGCCATGTTCAGCTTAAAGGTAAAGATTCCCCTTGCATATATATGCTAATTGTTTCTGGCTCTAGGGGGTGGTGCTCATCTCCGTTACAAAGCTGAAGAGCCAGTGCTGACTGAAAACGTCTCCGTGGTCATGTGGCCGGCATGACTAAACCCCGAAGGCGCATAGAACGCTGTTCCCTTCCCACCAAAGGGGTCCCTATTTTTCTACTTGCATTTTTACATGGTTTCAAACTGCTAGGTTGGCAGAAGCTGGGACAAGGAACGGGAGCTCACTCAATCAAGTCCAAAACGTGGTCAACAAAAACTGTAACTATCAGTCCAATCAAGGCAAGAGGAGGTAATTAGTCTGGCAGGGCAGGAGAAGGAATTCCAGACGTGAAGGAATTCAACAAGGTTGGGAAAATGCTAGGAACACAGATAACCAAAGTCAACACAAGATAAACTCACATATGTTCCTAGCAGATGCCACACTCAGCATGCATTTCTTTTAAACTTTCTTCCCAGGTGTGGCTAATGAAGGGAATCAGGGCCCCTTCCTCTCCCATAAGCCAGGCAACCCATGTTGCTCTCTTCTCCATTCTTCCCTGCATGCCCTAGGATGAAGAGGGAGTGGGCCTGGGTCTTCCTCTGAACTCCCTCTCCCTTGTTCTACCTCTCCCCTGCTCTGCCCAGCCTGATTTTGCCCTCCCCCAGTTTCCTCCACAGCCCATAGAGCCACACTCCCCGTCAGCTGTTTGTCTTCCTCCTCAGATTCAGACTCCAACAGGGGCATGTGAGGGGCAGGCAGGAGATTTGAACTCACTTGGGTTTGGGGTTGAGAGAGAGATAGACCTGGAACAGGTCATAAGTCTGGAAAATCCCACCTGTCCAATTAACAATCAGCACTAAATTGTGCTAGGCAGGAGTTAATGGAATTCAAGAGAGATTGGATTTGGACCGCTTGTGGAAACAGAAGGATTCCAGGCTGGTTCCTCTCTTGACTCCGCCTTCAGGCTCTGTCTGGCCTTCTCCTACCACTCTTTCCCTCTTGCATAAAACAGTCAGAATGATAGTTCCCCCAGCTTCCTTACGTCGTCTCTGAACATCGTGCAAAAGTCCTTCAGGAATCAAAACTATGGACTACGTAAACTTTAGCTCTCATTCAGCAGGATAGTTGTCCTTCCCTTCATCCATTTTGACCTTCCAGAGGACAGTAGGAGGTCAAAAAACAAAGCACAGCACGTGTTATGATTTAGCCCAGTTTAATCAGAGCACAAGCATGCAAATGCGAGTAGATTAATAGGTTCCACTTCGGTGGGAAGGTACCAGCATTCTCTGTGCCTTTGGAGTATAGTCATGTTGGCCACATGACCACGGATGTGTCTTTGGACAACACTGGCTCCCTTGACCAAGAAACGGAGATAAGCACCACTCCTCTACAGTTGGATACGACTGGACAGGGAAATACTTACTTTTAATCAGTGCACAGGGCATGGCCCATCTTCTAAGGCAGAAGATGACAATTTTTTTTTGGTGCAGGTGTATTTTTTTAGACACACCATGCACAAAATCTGCAGTGATGGGATCATACAACAGGATTATAATGTAATGGACGGTTGGAGAGGCAGATGTTAGGAAGAGAAGGTGGCTGATCTGGCCTATGGCATCTTTAATTTCTTTTTGAAAATGGATGGGAATTACATGCTGAATTTTCCATGAGTTGCAATTGGACTTTAGCAATGTACATCTCAGGGACCTGAAGGTTCACCACTCACCTTTGCTTCAAGCGGGAATAGCCATTTATATGAAAAAGAAAGTGCTTATTTCATTATTGTGAAAAAACCATTTCGCCTAATTAAATGTGTCGTTCAGTCGTTGGACCATATTTCTGTCCCATCTCAGACGAAGGAACCACATTCCTCTGCAATTCTCAAAAGTCAAAATAGACAGAAATTTCCAATTTGAATGTCTATGAACTAGTTGAAACTTTGGAAAACTCTGCAGAAATGTGACTTCCTTTGTATGGCATGGACAGAATATTTGTCCGCTTTCAGAAGAAAAATGCTCAATAGGAGAACAATAAAAATAAAAAGTATATATATATATATTTTTGTAGTTTTTATGCAGTAAAATTGAGCCATGTCGGGAATAGCAGTAGATGCACCGTAGTACATAGGTTTATACAGATATGTGCCAAAGTCCATAAGCATATGTGGAACAAGATTCTGTATGTGTTCTGTTAAATATTTTCATGGAACCAACATACAGGTAGTCCTCGACTTACGACCACCAGAATTGCCATTGCTAAGCAAGGCAGTTCTGGAGTGGTGCGGTGGCCTTGAGGTGGAGTTCTTGCCTCACAATCAGGAGGCTGTGAGTTCGATCCTAGATAGAGATAGATATTTCTCTCTCTGGGCACACAGAGAATATATCTGCTGAAAACAAAACTCCGCATTGGCAATAGGAAAGGCATCCGGCCATTAAAACACTCTGCTGGGCACCATTCAGTTGCCCAAACTCCACCCTGCAAGGTGGAGAAATGATGATGAGGCCAGGCAGTTCTTAAGTCCTGTGAAATTGTATGACCTTTTTTGCCATTGGTTGTTAAAGCGAATTACTTCCGTTGTTAAGAGAATCATACGATCGTTAAGCAAATCCAGCTTCCCCAATCGACTTTGTTTGTCAGAAACAGGCTGGGAAGGTCACAAAGGGTGATCACATAACTCCTGGACAAAGCAACCATCATAAATACTTACCGTATACAGTTGTCAATCCCCTAAAGTTTGATCACGTGATCATGGGACATGGCAATGGTTGTAAGTGCAAGAACTGGTTGTAAGTCGCTTCTTAAGTGCTGCTGTAATTTTGAACAGTTGCTAAATGAGTGGGTTACCTGCATGTACCTCTGAATACAATCCATTTCTTGAAAACGTTCAGGAACCTGTCTAAATCTGTCTGAAGCTGCTATGCAGATGTTAGCTAACAGAAGTCGGCTTACGGTCGAATAGAAAATCACCGCATGGAAAAATAAATAAATAAACTGCACAGAATCTTAAAATAGAACGCGCTAATGCATCTGCAGCAACCACCTTCTGAAAAAGACCCACTGAAACAAAATTCCTCCCCTGGCCCCCTACAAAAGCAGATAAGGAATCAGCTGGAAGGAACCTTGGAGGTCTTCTAGTCCAACCCACTTTTCAAGCAGGAGACTAGCGGTGGCTAACCTTTTTGGGCTTCCGTGCCAAAAACTGCATGCGTGCCAGCGCGTATATACTCACATGCCAGTACCCAGAATGCAATGCGTGCGCCCCTCCCCACGTTCCCTGCGCATGCGTGCGCAATCCACACCCCACCCCCTTACCTGCACTGCACCTCACAGTTGATTTTTTTGGCTGGTTTGCGGCTTTTTTCGGCCTGCCCAGAGACTTGGAAAAAGCCTCTATAAGGCTTTTCAGGCTGAATTATAGGCCTGTTTCATCACTTCCGGCATTACCGGAAGTGACAAAGCGGGCCTATAATTCATCCTCTATCAGTTCTCTGAACTACTCAAAATTTCTGCTACAGGTTCTCCAGAACTGGTCAGAACTTGCTGAATTTCACCTCTGAGGTTTCTCCCTCCTGCATCTGTTTCATGAGCACATCTAACTTTCTCTGAAGCACAAGGGGGTAAAAGCTAAAAGTCCAAGCAAGTGAGGTCAACTTGAATCATGCCTAGAAGCACCAGGTCACACTGCCAAGCCTCGACTCCCCGATAGTAGACCTGCCCAAGTAGAAAGGAGCTACAGTTTGTGACAGGAATTCACCCGTGGGTTTGAATTCCTGATTTGATTCATAGTTCTAGATGACTCAAGTAACTGGCCCTTTCTAATCAAGCATAAGCATATCAAAGAAAGCCTGCATGTTATTTCTAGAATGAATAGTGTCTACTTGTAAAATATTTCTATGCCATGAAAGAGCAGTGCAGCAGTTTGGAACTGAAAGTGCATTCCATTCTTATCTTGCAAAGATTATTACTAAGCTACTGGAATTTCTGCCGTGCAAATCTCTAATTGGAGAAGGTGATTGAGGACTCTTGGCTATGGAAGTGTCTTGTTGGAGAATATGAACTATGATACACACAGAGTGGGTGGGGGAAAACCATAGTCAAGGGTGACAGTGAATACATGCCACAGAATGGGCTTCATACAGGTCATGCTGACATGTTAGCTCCTAATAAATCCTTCAAAGTTTTTAAAAGCTCCGCTCGAGGCTCATGATTTCATTCGGGCAACTGCCGGAATCCTGACAAATAGCAGGATAAGTCAAGGATCCATTAGAGAACTTTTCAAGGAGTGGATTGTGATTGGCAAAAGGCATGGAGTACAGGTAACCCTTGACTTACAACCACGATGGAGCCCAAAGTTCTGTTACTAACCAAGACCATCGTTAAATGAGTTTTGCCCCATTTTACAATCTTTCTTGCCACTCTTGTTAAGCGAATCACTGCAGTTGTTAAATTAGTAGCACCGTTGTAAGTGAATCTGGCTTCCCCCTTGATTTTTCTTGTCAGAAGGTGGCCAAAGGGGATCACGCAACTACAACTGTCATAAATACGAGCCAGTTGCCCAGGCTTCAAATTTTGATCATGTGATCATGGGGTCGTCCGTGTGAAAAAATGGTTGTAAGTTACTTTTTGTTGCAACTTCCAACCGTCACTAAACAAGTAGGTTATCAGTCGAGGTCTATCTGTATATGTAGAGCTTGCTTAGAGATCACTGTTGAGACTGGCAACTCAGCCGTTAAGCAAAGTGGTCGCTAAGAGAAACACCACAATTTTACAATCTTACTTCACCTTTCTTTTGCTTTACAGACCTGGGAAGATTATAAATGTAAGGACTGGTTGCAAAGTTACTTTTTTTAATCCCCTGTAAATTATATACGGCAGTTGTTAAAAACAAGGACTATCTGTTTGAGTAGCATATTATCAATGATGGGTATAATCATCACCTGGTCAAGTGGAAAAAATATTATTTTGAAATGATGTATATTACTTTGCATCCTTTTCTATCTCTAATTAACTTCCCCCTTTAAAAAAAAAAAGACCATAGCTTCCCTTTGCTATTTTCCCAGGAGTTATTTGAAATTACTTTTAAAAATCCTCTTTTTCATTTCGGAATTGCTAATTAAAATTAAACCCATTTTTAAAAAATAACCACCTTGAATTCTGACAAAGCTAAAGATGTTAAACAACCAATACAGCTTGCTTAAACATACTGAAATAGTCCATTTTCTGAGTTCAGACAATATAATAAATCACAAACTAAATGAACAATCCATGCTTGTGTGCCTGCCAGAAGTTACGCGACAGAAAACGGCCCCAGGTAAGGTTAAAACTTAAAGCCAGCCAAATTTGCCACGTTGTATGAATTTAACTACAAAATTTCTAATTAGAATCACAGAATATAAACATTGGAAATAATTTCATAGATCATCCAATCCTCTACCCAGATAGTCCTCATTCACAATTGGGACCAAAAATTTGGAAGTCCTCCAGGGTTAAAGTTGCCAAGGTTGGAGACCCCTGTTATAGAGAATCCAGGAAGGATGCAAGTAGATATCAGTTAAATTAAACTTTATCAGGGGGTCTTTTCCTGTAGCATAAGGCCATTGTTTCAACATTTTCTAGAAAGCCATGAAGTTTCTTAAAGGTTTATGGATTAGTGTTCTTTATTTGTTGTTAACTGCTGTTCACTGTGAAGTATAGCCATCCTGTCAAAGAGATTGTGTATGGTTGCGGAGGCAAGTTGATAAATATGGAATAAACATATTTCCTTTTTAATTTGAAAGCGCTGTCCCATTACAGGTAGTCTTCGACAGTGAATTTATAGCTAAGTGGGAAAAGATGTTAAGTGAGTTTTGCCCCATTTTGCCACGGTCGTTAAGCGAATCACCGTGCTTGTTAAATTAGTAACACGGTTGTTAAGTGTTGTGGTTCTCCGGCAGCTGGTGCAGACAGCAGTGGGGAAGAAAGGGGACCAGTCTGGGAGTCTGGAGAGGATTCGGACGAGGGTTCTGCGTCCGATGCAGAGATGGGGCCAGGACCATCTGGAAGTGGGGTGCTGCCTCCGGAGCCTCTGGAGGCTGGCAGCAGCGAGGCAGAGGACCCAGGGGAGCCTGTTCCTAGTATGCATGCGCAGAGCTGCTGGAAGGCGAGAGCAGCCGAAACAAAAGGGGTGACTTGGGAGTAAGGCTGGGAGGTGATTGCCCCTCCCATAAGGGATAAAAGTCAGGCCAAGATGACGAAACCTTTGCAGGAAGCAAAGTAGTTTGATCGGTTCTGAGTCCTCCTTGAAGCCCTGTGTACTTTGGTTGGTTTCTTTTATACTGTAGTTAACTGGACGCTTCTGTTTTTTTGTCGCATTCCACAGAACTGAAAGGTGTGTGCTTATCTTGGGGGGGCTGTTTAAGATTAGTTCCAGCTGGGAATGAAAACAATTCCCAGCGTTGCAATAAAATAGCCGTCAGGGTTAGCTTGCTTTTAAAACAAGTTTGGGATTAATTACGATTGAACGAAGCCTGGGCCAGAACATTAAGTGAATCTGGTTTCCCTATTGGCTTGTCAGAAGGTCGCAAAAGGGGATCACGTGACCCCAGGACGCCGCAACCGTCATAAATATGAGTCAGTGGCCAAGCCTCTGAATTTTGATCATGTGGCTGTGGGGATGCTGTAAAGGTCGTAAGTGTGAAAAACAGTCATCGGTCACTTTTTTTCAGCGCCGGTATAACTTTGAACGGTCACTAAATGAATAATTGTAAGTCGAGGACTACCCACGTAGCCAACACGTCAAAGAGATTGCGTATGGTTGCAGAAGACAAACGGATAAACATGGAATAAGCACATTGATTTTTATTTTGAAAGCGATGTGACTAGCAAAAGACTCCCCATTCGTTCATATAATGGGATTATGTACCATTGAGCGCCATGACATAGTTTGAATCTTGGAGGAAAAGGCCGCCAAGAAGAAAGCCACACTCTCACCAACACTTGGCAGGGCAAGCTACTATTCATAAACAGGGAGCAAACCCCACTCTCACTGGCACTGATGATGTTACCTAGTTGGGTAACAAGATGCCTGCAAATGAGCAACCAAGCTCGAAGAGCACTAAGGACTCTGCAGTTCAGTCCTGAGCTACATATATTTTCTTCTGCTGGTGTTGTGGGTTTGTCAGAAATTTCCATGAAAATGGAGAAAGGAAACGGAAAAGAATAACGGGCAAGACAACAACTTCTCTTGTGGAGACAGTTTATTCTTGTGTTATTAACAGAGCTTAGGATGCAAATTAAGAAATGCAACAAACAGGTACAATTGATTGTATTTGTCTGGCTTGGATCCAGTATTCGGAAGCAGGAAAAAATCTCTCCCCTCCCCCAGTTTATAGATCCATTAATGGTCCTGTTTGTACCCAGTATTCATTTGCTCAAGCCCTCAAACATAAATTTTTATCATTTGGATGTTTTTTTCCCCTTTAATGTATTATATGATGTGAAAGAAAGCCTATAAATCGATGTAAGCCATATCTTTTGAAAAAATAGCAGTCAGGGTTATTTTCATCAGCTACTGTGTTTTAACTATGCTTGGGAGACGAACATTTAACAAATAAAGCCACTTCTGTCAATTCCATTTCAAAAAGAAATGCAATTGAAAAATTGTATGCGTGTGTGGGTTTTTTTCCGCTCTGCAAGCAAATTTCTGTATTCGCTTATGGGAAATGTACCATAAATTGGTATGTATCTTTTTAAAAGGCATTTGTTTATCCTATGCATTTCTTAGCCAACTTTTATGATTGGACAGCTTTCAATCCAAACAATTCAGTATTAATTCTACAAGTCCCTATCAATTATTGGAGCCAGTTTTGAGATGAGCTAATTGAAAGCACTCAGCAAAAGGACTAATGATATTTTTGTTCATACGATGTACGTAGCAATCTCTCAGAAGGTATTAACATGGGACAGAAAAAAACATAGGGCTGGAAGGGGCCTTGAAGGTCTTCTAGTCCAACCCCCCTGTTCAAGGGAGGAAACCTTATATCATCCCAGTCAAATGGCTGTCCAGTCCATTTTGAAAACCTAGTGATGGAGCATCCATAATTCCAGAAGGCAAGCTCTTCCACCGATTAATTGTTCTAACTGTTGGAAAATTCTCTTTACTCTTCTAGGTTGGATCTCATTTTAACAAGCTAAGAATATTTCTAATTCCCATTCCTCCCCCTCATATTCCCTGGTTTCCCCACCCATCTTTTATCTCACATGATTGTATGTCATTGATTGTTTCATTATTACTTTGCCAATGTTATGTTTATACTTCTTTTCATTTGTTTTAGTGTTGTAAGCTGCCTTGTGTTCCCCCCACAGCGGGATAGGCCACAAATAAATTTTAAAAACACCACTGTGTGTTGGTGCAGTGGTTAGAATGCAGTATTGCAGGCTGACTCTGTCCACTCTGGGGGTCAAGTTTGATCCTTCTGGGATCGGTAAAATGTGGATCCAGATTATTGGAGCAATATGCTGACATTGTGAATTGCTCAGCCATAAAGTATTATAGAGTGACATATAAGTCTAACTGCTATTTCCCTTCCTCCGTCCCTCCGTCCCTCCCTCTCTCCCTCTCTCCCTCCCTCCCTTCTCTTCTTTCTCATTCCCATCTTCCTTCCTTCCTTCCTCCCTTCCTCCCTCCCTCCCTCCTTCCTTCTTCCCTTCCTCCCTCCCTCCCTCCCTCCTTCCTTCCTTCCTTCCTTCCTTCCTTCCTTGTCATGATGGCAAAGTGCTTAGAATGCAGCATTGCAGGCTAACTCTGCCCACTGCCTGCAGTTCGATCCTGACTGGCTCAAGGTTGGCTCAGCCTTCCAACCTTCCAAGGTGGGTAAAATGAGGACCCATAATTGTTGGGGGCAAGAGGATGACTCTGTAAACCGTTTAGAGAGGGCTATAAAGCACTGTGAAGGGGTATATAAGTGCTATTGCTATATATAAAAGATGTTCCACAGTCAACTTCAGGAATCCACACCCTGAGATAGCCTTTTTTTTTGAGGAGTATAAAAACATCAATACATAAGGTCATCCATAGGTGCCTTATGAGCTGATAACACAAAACACTGTCTTTGGAGATTCTCAACATTCCAGATCATGGTTGTTCCAAAGGTGCTTTTTTAAAAAAAATCCCAACAACTGGAATTCCTTGATATATTTTTTTTAAAAAAATATCACTTCTTATCCAAGGAGCTTCTTCACTTCTAACTGAATGATGGAGAATGGGAGGGTTTATATTCTTTGAAGAATGAAATCTTTCCATTCTCTACCAGTCATCTAGATCCGAAGATGCTTCATGGATGAAAAGCAAAATGTTTTCAAGGGAAAAAAAACAACAAGAACAGTTGCCTTTTGGAAAAACCATCTTCAGGAAACACAATACACTGTTTGCTGCTGAAATGGCCAAGGAAATCTTTTCATCCTCCCTCTTTTTTTTTTTTTAATTGTCCCTGAAGAAATGAGTTATCCAAATAGTTAAATAGCAAAATAGTTATCCAAATGCATAGGATATACATATTGTGATGACCCACGGCGTGGCACAAAGGCAACACAGTCAGATAATCAGTAGGAGTCCCTTTATTAGCTCCAACTTTGTCCTCAGTGTCCTGGTTACCTTCTTGGGCTGAAGAAAAACTGTACCAGGAACAGCCTTTGGCTGCAGAGAATCAAGTCCAAAATGTGGTCAACAAAAACTAACTATAAGTCCGATCAAGGCAAGATGAGGTAATTAGTCCAACAGCAAAAGAATGAATTCTAGATGTGAAGGAATGGCAGTAATTCAACCCGGTTGGGAGGATGCCAGGAACACAGATAACTAAAGTCAACACAAAATAAACTCACATTTGTTCCCAGCAGATGCCCCGCATTCAGCTTGCATTTCTTTTAAACTCTTCCCAGGTGTGGCTCATGAAGGGAATCAGGGCCCTTTCCTCCCCCGTAAGCCACCCAACCCACGTTGCTCTCTTCTCTGTTCCTCCCTGCGTTCCCTAGGATGAAGAGGGGATGGGCCTGGGTCTTCCTCTGAACTCCCTCTCCCTTGTTCTACCTCTGCCCCACTCTGACCAGCTGGATTTTGCCCTTCCCCAGTTTCCTCCATAGCCAAGGGAGCTACACTCCCACTCCCTGTCAGCGGTTCGTCTTCCTCCTCAGATTCAGACTCTGAGAGGGCCATATTCACACACATATTCTATGGATATGCTACATTCACCTACCCTGGTCGGAACTCAAAGAACTACAAATACAATGGTTGTACAGAGGCAAAACTGTGATTAAATCAGGGAAAATAGATTTTGATGAGAACTGTTCAGCCACGCAGCCATTTCCAGGAACACAAGTACATTTTCATTTCATAGCCGCCAGCGATAATCTCCCACTATTCATTCCTGCACAAAAAAAGCTGGGGAAAGCTTGAAAAGAACAGAAGAATGACTAAAACAGTTCACATTGTGCATTATGAGTCAGTAGAAGAAATCCAGCTTTTTTTTTTTTGTCCCCAACTGAATAATCCAATCCTATTATTTATTCTGCCAGCAATCTGGATTTATGCCTTTCCCAGCTGCTCTCGTCAGGTTGCTTTAGGGAGCTTCCCGTCTTCCATGCAAAATGAAAGACTTCCAACAAATAAGTGAACAAATAAACATCTATGGAGATTCTCAGTCATCCAGGCTTTGGTTGTCCCAAAGGATTGTTTCCTGCCCCCCTCCGCTTAAAAAGGCAATTGGACTTTTTCTTGTTTTGCTTCGAAGACATTTGGCTTCTCAACCAAGAAGCTTCTTTGGTTCTTACTGAAAGGTGGAGAATGCAAGGAATCCATGCATGATCTCCATCATTTGGTCAGAACAAAGAAGCTGTTTTTTCAGTGGTGGGATTCAATTTTTTTTACTACCGGTTCTGTGGGCATGGCTTGGTGGGCGTGGCAGGGGAAGGATACTGTAAAGCAGGGATCACCAACCTTTTGGACCTCAGGGACCACCAAACTCATAATTTTAGATCCCAGGGACCAGTAATGGGTTCTGAGGGCATGGCCTAATTTGTGGGTGTGGCTTGGTGGTCATGTGTCTGGCTGGGTGTGGCTTATATGTAAATATTATAAATATTTATATAAATATTGAATTTTTTTATACAAAAGAGCAACTTTTACCCAAAATCAGGCAGAGCAGGCAGATTGAGTTGATCACAGAATTAATTCAGAAATCTATCTATTTGCCATTGGCTAGCTCAGTCTGTCACATAAAATTTGCTTGCAAGCGAACTCACAAAATTAACTCACAACACACCATGTATGTAAATATTGAATTTTTTTATTAAAAAAAGCAACTTTTATCCAAAATCAGGTAAAGCAGGCAGATTGAGGTGCTCACAGAATCATTCAGCGATCTATCTATCTGCCATCGGCTAGCTCAGTCTCTCAAATTTGCTTGCGGTGAGTCTGCACTGAATTTGCTCGCAAGCAAACCTTCAGTCCTAAGGGAGATTCGGCTGTGCTTAGCTAGAAAGCAAGATATCCAACCATTTCCTGCTTCCTAGCTAATCTAAATCTCCCGGCACAGCAGAACAGATGATGGTCGGAAAAAGGAAAAATAGCAACTTAGCAGACAGGTTTACCAGGTAAGGAGTGAGTGGGTGGGAAGGGTTCCCGCGGGCCATGTGGGCTGAGCAGCCTTGTGTTTCTGCGCAGCCTGGATTAATTGCTTTATGGGGGTGCCCTGGGGGTGAGATTTCTCTGTGGCCCACCAAAGTTTTCTCACGGCCCACCGGTTGGCGACCGCTGCTGTAAAGTCTCTATTCCCTCCTCCCCCCACTATCCTGCTTTCCAGCTCTGTTCTCCTGTGCAGGGCAACCAAAGAAGACCCAGCCAATCAGCTGGGACTCGATGGGGGGCAGAGAAGAGATTGGGGTGGGGCCAGTCAGAGGTGGGATTCTCCAAACTACTCAAAATTTCCGCCACCGGTTCTCCAGAACTGGTCAGAACCTGCTGAATCCCACCTCTGGCTGTTTGGATGAGAAGCGAAATATCTTCAACGAAAAACAAAGAAAGTCTAATTGCCTTTTTTTAAAAAAAAAAAGACCCTTGGGACAAACAAACAAACAAATATGGAGATTATTCGTGTTTTGTTAGGTGTGAAATACCAGATTTGCATGTAAAGGTTCCATTTAAATAATTTATTGCTAAAAGCCTATGCATGGGTCAGAACTT
>NW_020769372.1:6342772-6385804 GCF_900518735.1 Pseudonaja textilis | reverse complement strand
TAGATAGATAGATAGATAGATAGATAGATAGATAGATAGATAGATAGGATATATAGATAGAGATAGACAGAGAGAGGTGTGTGTGTGTGAGTGAGAAAGAGAGAGAGGATAAATGAGATGATAGATAGATAGATAGATAGATAGATAGATAGATAGATAGATAGATAGATATAGAGAGAGATATGGGTGGGCGGATGGATAGATAGATAGGTAGGTAGGTAGGTAGATAGATAGATAGATAGATAGATAGATAGATAGATAGATAGATAGATAGATAGATAGATTATGGCTGGATGGATAGATAGATAAATATGATAAGGATAGATGGATAGATAGATAGATAGATAGATAGATAGATAGATAGATATGATAAGGATAGATGGATAGAAAGATTAAAGGTGTGGAAGATATATAAAGCCTAGCACAGATGTAGTTTATCTATTTTACTGTACAGGCAATCCTTGATTTATGACCACAATTGAGCCCAAGGTTTCCATTGCTAAATGAGACAGTGGTTAAGAGAGCTTTGCCCCATTTTACAACCTTACTTGCCATAATTGTTAAGTGAATCACTGCAGTTGTTGAGTTAGTGACATGGTTATTAAGTGAATCCGGCTTTCCCATTGACTTTGCTTGTCAGAAGGTTGCAAAAGGGGATCCCATGACCCTGGGATGCTGCAACCATCATAAATGTGAGTCCATTTCCAAGTGTCCAAAGTTTGATCACTTGACCACGAGGAGGCTGCAATGTGAGTGTGCAAAACGATCCTGTCACTTTTTTCGGTGCCCTTGGTCACTAAACAGATAAGTCGAGAACTACCTGTATTTTCACACACGCACGTAGGGCATTGCACCTCTGAAATCTGATTTTTTTTTTGTCCACCACATTTTAGCAATGAGATATTGGGGCATTCTGGAAACCATTAAAAAATGGACTCTGGAAGGAAGAGATATAGGGTCAGATCAGGGATGGGATTTATTTTATTTTATTTATTTGATTTGTCAATTGTTTACAAGATAATAAGTATAAGCGTATACATAGTTATGAATACATGAAATGGGTACATATAAGAAAAATAAAAGAAAAATAAAAGAAACAATAGGACAGGGACGGTAGGCATGTTGGTGCGCTTATGCACGCCCCCTACAGGCCTCTTAGGAAAGAGGTGAGGTCAATAGTAGACAGTCTAAGGTTAAAGATTTTGGGGTTTGGGGAAAAAAACCACAGTCGGGTAGAGTATTCCAGACATTGACCACTCTGTTGCTGAAGTTGTATTTCCTGTAATCAAGTTTGGTGTGGTTAACCTTGAGTTTGTGTCTATTGTGTGCTCTTGTGTTGTTATGGTTGAAGCTGAAGTATTCATTGAAAGGTAGCACATTGCAATGTATGATTTTATATACTATGCTTAAATCAGACCGAAGACGGTGTAATTCAAGGTTTTCTAGTTCTAGAATTTCAAGTCTGGTGGAATAAGGTATTCTACAACGAGTAGAGGAGTGGAGAACTCTTCTTGTGAAATATTTCTGGACTTTCTCAACTGTGCTAATATCAGATACGTAATGTGGGTTCCAGACTGATGAGCTGTATTTGAGTATTGGTCCGGTTTGGACCGGTTCTATAGAACTGGTTGTTATGATTCTGCGTAGTTCAGAGAACCAGCAAATTGTGCTCCTGGCTGGCACTGCCACTCTCCACCCGCTCTTCCCTCCCCACCCAATCAGTCCTTTTTGTGCATGCACAACATTGCGCACATGCCCGACATCACTGACTGCATTCTTCCCCTCCCAGTCATTCCTTAAGGTATTTCTTTCTTCTTTTCCTCCCAACGATCAGCTGTTCCTATGATTAGCTGTGCTGGGATTTCCCTCGCTTACTTACCGCTTCGCCCAGGAGGCTTCCCTGAGGCCCAGGAAGGCAAAAAATCTGTGTGTGTGTGTGTGTGGGGGGGTTTGTGCTTCAAAAAAAGCCACACCCACCCAGTTACATGGCCACACCCACCTAGCCATGCCCACAGAACTGGTTATTACAAAATTTGAATCCCACCCCTGGGCCAGGTGGTCATCCTCCTAACTCTTGTTTTCTGACAATTAAAGAGGAAGGAAGTTGGGTTGAAAAGAACTAATTGAATTATCATTTGTCAGTTCAGCTGATGAGAGACATAGCAGTTTCTTCCATCTGCCTAATCATTTATCAGAATTTAATTACTGCAGAGATAGCAACACCTATAATCACATTGCCCTCTTCTGGAAAGAAAGAAAAAATCAGATTTCAAAGTTTCTGAAAATGAGAGAATGAATGATGGTATTGTTAACATGCCGAAATAATATAAGGACTAGTAGTGAAATAATAAAAGTAATAATAACATAAATATTAATAATAAAATTAAGCAATGAGTATTTAGATAATGAAAGAATATACTTTAACGCAAGCATGTATATCAATAGTAGAACTACATGGACTGGATGAATGGAAGGAATATGAATAGATCTATATGTTTAAATGATATTGTGATTGGTATTAGAATTGTATATTGAAACAGTGAACAGTGAAAGAATGAAGGATGAAACTTTAATATATACAGATGTGAAGAGTTAAATAAGGGAAATATGACTAATAAAGCAGGTGAAAGATGGAAGACAGAAAAGAAATGTCTTTGAATACTACGGTGATTTGAATAAAAGTTAGAATAGAAATAGAAATAAGAGGGGAACAACAATATACATATTTTAATATAACAAGTATTTGTATCAATAAGAGGCAGGCTTAGAAAATGAATGGCGATAGTATGAGATGCGTTTAAACGACATGAAACAATGAAAATGAAATGTAATAACTATGAGTAATAATATTATGCATATTAGTACTAAAATGTATGATACCAAGATATCACACTGCTCACACATTGATATGTATAAGCAACATAAAATAAAAAACTTGACAAAAAACCCACAAAGTTTCCGAAGGCTGGGGGAAGCTTGGAAAAACATAATGACCCTGTCATAAATGCGAGTCAGTTGCCAAGCATCTGAATTTTGATCATGTGGATGCTACGACAGTCATAAGTGTGAAAAACAGTCATTTCATTTTTTTTCAGTGCCTTGGTAACTTTGAACAGTCACTAAATGGATGGTTATAAGCCGAAGACTCTCTATTAAAAACAGTTTTGACTTTTTTTTTAAATCTTGAAACTGCCTGAGCAGTAATCTATATACTGTATATAAAAGCGAAAGACCACTCACGCATCATCACAAAATCTCCAGAACCGTAAAGCTTACAAACTTGAAATTTGGCACTTATGTTCCTCTTGGCTTCTAGGTGCTCACTAAGAAAGGATTTTTCCAAATGACCATCAGAGTGTTAGTATTTCTTATATTATGATTAACATGCTCTGCTGCTAAGGAGTTCTACTCCCCCTCCCCACCTGAAAAGAAATCTCTTCCAAATGCAAAACAAACAGAGGGGAGGAGTTTCAGTTTTAGTTTCACAGCACCAAACAGCTTTTAGTACAGAACAGCTGAGCTAAACCACACCCAGGCTCCTTGCTGTCTCCTTGTTCACACAGCAAATACTGTTTCAGTTTCCAAACAGCTCTCAACTATCTCACACACTGACAGGACACTGGCCAGATGAGTACCGATGGATGCTGGTGGGCAGAGGCAGAATTTTTTCCCCTTTATGTTCCTCCCCAAAAACTAAGCCCAATCACATAGTGTTGTAGCGAAGCACAAAAGAGCTAGTATACTGTATATTTGATAATCTCTGTCCTAATTCGGGGGAACCTTTTAACATGCTTTTTTATATCTTGCTTTTTTATACTCCTTATCTGAATGAAAAAGTTTGAGAGAAGTCAAAATACTGACAAACTTTTAAAATGATTTTTGCTGGTTTTGAATATGTTGCTCCTAACAAGAACGAATGAATTTAAAAAAAAAAACAAACTGGATTTTTTTTTTCCAGAAGGGGGCAGTCTGTCCTTAGCCTTGAAAATAAGCAAGTTGTAACCAGATTCGTTTCCTGAAAATATTAGTGATATTTCTCCTTTTTAGATCCACAGTCCTAAACTTCTCCTCCAGTTTATAATCAACGGGCTGTTCGGTGGTGGGATTCATTTTTTTTTTTTTACTACTGGTTCTGTGGGCATGGCTTGGTGGGCGTGGCAGGGGAAGGATACTGCAAAATCCTCATTCCCTCCCCACTAACCTGCTTTCCAGCTCTGTTCTCCTGTGCAGGGCAACCAAAGAAGATCCAGCCAAGGAAGACTCTGCCTTGGGAGGCGGTGAAGAGATGGGGGCAGGGCCAGTCAGAGGTAGGATTTGCCGGTTCTCCAAACTATTCAAAATTTCCGCTACCGGTTCTCCAGAACAGATCAGAACCTGCTGAATACCCACCTCTGGTGCTGTGTAATCAACACATTGTGTGATAAATATTATCACTGAAACTGGGCAACCAAATCTAGCCTGGCTTTTAGGTTACTTATCTAGAGGTGGCTGCAGCGTGGCTCCATTTACCCAGGCTATCAGCATGATAAACGATACAGATAATCCTTGACTTGCAGCCCTTTGTTTAGTGACTGTTCAAACTTACAACAGCATTCGAAAACGGGACCTATGACCGTTTTTCACACTTATGACGGTGGTCGCGGGATCAAAATTCAGATGCTTGGCAACTGGCATGTACTTACGATGGTTGCAGTGTCCTGGGGTCATGTGATCCCCTTCCAACCAGCAAAGTCAACGGGAAAATCAGATTCACTTAACAACCATGCTGCTGGCTTAGCAGCTGCAGTGATTCATTTAACAACAGTACTCCCTTAACAATCATCTTCCTTAGCAAGAGAAATTTGGGGAATTAATTGTGGTCGTAAGTCGAGGATTATCAGTAGGTCCCTAAAGTCTTTTCCAGGAGCTGTCAGCAAAATAAAGGAAGAACATCTCTTTCTTCTTCTTCTTATGACTCCATAATCCCTTGCGGAGTGGGGAACTGAATGGAGCTGAGTCTTTACTGGCTGGATGCCCTTCCCGTTGCCAGTGTGGAGTTTTGTTCGGCAGATATAGCCACTTTGCACCCAGAGAGAGAGAAATATCTGCCTCTACCTAGGGTCGAACTCACAGCCACCTGATTGTGAGGCGATAGCTCCACCTCTAGGCCACCGCACCACTCAAAGAACATCTCTGTCCATATGCAAATAATCCTGTACCACAAAACGCCAAGATATATTGTCAGAGTATATTCATGAACTGGAATAGACCTTGGTAACAAGAGTCAGCCAATAAATATGCATAGCAACTAAGTCGGCCAATGAGGACTGTTTGGAAACTGAAACTAGGATTAGCCTAGGCTGGAAACTGAAACTAAAAGTAGCCTGAGCTACTGTATTAAGCTCTGCAACTCTGCAGCTATGTTAAACTCTGCAGCTCTGAAGCTATGTTGCGCTCTCTGAGTCTGTCTAATTGAAAAGGAAACGGCTTCTCTCCTCTGTAGTGTATAATGCTTGCTGCTGAAGTTACTTGCAACATGTTTCTGTTGGAGTTTGTTCCATGTTGGAAAAAAATCCACAACCGGTTTGTAAAATCTACCTATTATGTTTATAAAGATGTTAAATGAAGCCTCAGCCATCTGTGTGTATTTTTCTGGCTCTGAATTATCGCTGCAAAACTCTGAATATATATATATTGAATAATCCAAAACGTATTCGGATCCTAGGTACTTCACGAAGAGCCCTGAAAAACCTTCCCTATCACTCAGACATAGTTCACTTGTCCTATTATTGCATTTGTTGGAAGAATTATCCTTCTGGGTTCGGTTCCAAGTGGGGAAAAAGACACTGGAAACGTGGAGGCTGTTTGGGAAGATGGTTTAACGGTGGACAGGACCACGTGCCTTGGAGCTCCAAAGTCAAAGGGACGATCAAAAAGGGCTGAGGTGCTGAGAGTGCCTGGGTTTTATAACCTTTGTTGGGATTTGAATTGGAGCTTGTATTCTGATTGGTTGTCAGACTCCCATGGGGCCATGCAGGGACAACTCTGTAGGCTGTCCTGAGTCCCAGGCTTGGTTGAGCCTTGTTGGGTGATGATGCACTGAAAAGGCTTTGGGCAATTGCTATAGCTTTACCTGGAGATCTTTGTTATGTAAAGTATTCTGGCCCAAGCCTTAATGGCCCACCCATTAACAAAGGTGGGGGTGAACTTCTGCTTCTGAGGTGAGTTTCTGCTCTTGAGTTCCTACTCTTTTTAGGGGAAATATTCTGCCTTTTTAATATTTCCTAGGATATTTCTATTTTCTAGGAGAGGGGTGGGTGCTAACTTCCTACGCTTTCAATTTGTTTTTAATCTCCATTTTGGGGTAAATCCTGAGATCAGTCCTTGCCTTGAAAGTCTTTAAGAAAACAATTTCAGAACAAAACTGGAATGCGAACACTTTTCCTCCTTGTAGCTTTAACAAACATTTATTTCCAATAACTTAGTGTCTTCCCCCAGTCATTCTTTATGCATCACCAATCCCTCATTCTGCTGCTTCCCTCATTTGTTATTCAAAGAAAGAACCCAGACTGGAGTGTTCCTCAGTGTATCGCCTTTAATTCATTTAAAATAATAAACAATAACATTTAATTCAGGCAGATATGGGGACCGTGACTTTGACAAAGAAATGTGATCTTCGGTTTTGAGGATCTATTTCCTCACTGCAGACGTTAAAAATTTGACTGGGCCTGTCAGTTTTTCGTCGGTTTATTGGCTTGTCAAATCTTGAGTGAATAACAGATTAGCAGCTATGGATGTTAAAAATCAAAAGCAGACATTTATTTTCCCATGGAACATAGCAAGAATTGGCATTCCCACCCCACCCTATATTTCCCTGAAGTCACAATGGAAGAAAGGGACAGAGAATGAGATACTTTGGTTAGGAAAGAGACCCCCTTTGGAAGGAAAGAGACCCCCTCAAGATTTTCACCCTCATCCTACACCCGAACTACAGATATTCACCACTGTTGCAATGCTCTGACTCTTGTTTTGGATTATTCTCCAGAAAGGGAGATTGAGTTGAATAAAGTTTCCCTGAAAATAAGACCTATCCTGAAAATAAGCCCTGGCATATTTTTATGTGCGCACCAAATATAAGCCCTACCCCACAAATAAGACCTATTAAGAGCCTGCACAGCCGGCTGCTTGCCCATTTTGTCCGGTTGCTCGTAGTGCCGCAGCCATGAGGCGAAGCTGGCTGCTGAAGCTGCCGTGCAGGCCCTGCACTGGCTTACTTCAGGACCCCCGCAGCCAGGCCATCCGTGTCCCAATACCTGCCTCATTGGCAGCAGGACCAGCAACCATGTGCAACAGGAGCCCCCATGGCTGCTGGCCCACTTCTTCTGCTTGCTCATGGCTTCTGTCATGCCCCTGTCGGAGTCTGAATCCGAGGAGGAAGCCAAACAGCTGACAGGGAGTGGGAGTGTGGCTCCGTTGGCTGTGGAGGAGGCTGGGGAAGGGCAAAATATGGCTGGGCAGAGCAGGACGAGTGATAGAACAAGGGAGAGGGAGTTCAGAGGAAGACCCAAGCCCATCCCCTCTTCATCCTAGGGTACACAGGGAGGAATGGAGAAGAGAGCAACTTGGGTTGTGTGGCTTATGGGGAGGAAAGGGCCCTGATTCCCCTCATTAGGCACACCTGGGAAGAGAGTTTAAAAGAAATGCATGCTGAGTGCGGCAGCTGCTGGGAGCAAACGTGAGTTTATCTTGTGTTGACTTTGGTTATCTGTGTTCCTGGCGTTTTCCCAATCATGTTGAGTTTTTGCCATATCTTCACATCTGGAATTCTTGCTCCTGCCTTGCCTGGCTAAATTACCTCATTTTGCCTTGATTGGACTTATAGTTACAGTTTTTGTTGACCATGTTTTGGACTTGATTCTCTGCAGCCAAAGGCTGTTCCTGGGAGAGTTTTTCTCCAGCCCAAGAAGGTAACCTGGTCGTTGGGGGCAAAGTTGGAGCTAATAAAGGGACTCCTACTGATTATCTGACTGTGTTGCCTTTGTGCCATACCCCAGGTCATCATACCTTAACTGCTACACCCAACTGGCTCTCAATTTGTGATGTACTCATGGCTTTTAAAGAAATGAATTTGTTACTGTCTGCTGTCAAAGGGTGAGAAACAGGGAGGCTAAAAGATTTGGGAAAAATTTGTGCTGGTGCCGCAGCCACGAAGTGAGGCAGGTGTCTGGGTGTGGATGACCTGGCTATGGGGGCCCTGAGGTAAGCCAGTACAGGGCACATCGGGCAGCTTCCCCCACCTCACCTCACAGGTGCAGCATCGGCACCGGTGCATTGCTCAGCCTCCTGCTCTGTTGCAGCTGCAAGCAAGCAGAAGTGGGCTGGCAGCCATATCGGGTCCTGCTTTAAAAGGCTGGTGTCAGGATTCCAGCAATCGCCCTAATTAAATCATGATTCTTGAGACAAACTTCAACCAACTTCAAAGGATTTATTAGAGGTGACATACTGGCACTGCCCCGTATGAAGCCAACTCTGGTACGTATAATTTACAATCACCTGTGACCCTGTTTCCTCCCCCTTCCCCTGGGTGTCTCATAAATCAGATTCTCCAACTGAGCACGTTCATAGGCTGGGTGTCATCATTCACATCCTCCAATTAAATATATTTGTGAGCAAAAGCTCTGGTATTTTAGTTACAATCTTTTAAAGATAAGTGTTGGAATGCACTTTCGCTTCCAAACTGCAGCACTGATCTTCCAGATTTCTTCCTCCCCGCCTTTTTTACGGCAACTACTAAAACAGGCATAGGAATGTTTTATGAGTTGACAACTGATGCTGCTTTGGCTGTAAGGCAGTGGTGGGATTCGGGTTTTTTTACTACTGGTTCTGTGGGCATGGCTTGGTGGGTGTGGCAAGGGAAGGATACTGCAAATCTCCAATCAGAGGTGGTATTTGCCGGTTCTCCAAACAACTCACAATTTCCGCTAATAGATAAAAATGATTATATTGTTATTAGAATATATAATTTGTTAAATGAAAATGAGATGGAAATTATGATTTGTGGGTGATGTAATGAGATTAGAGAGGGTTTTTGTTTGAAAAATATAATAGTGGCACAATTAACATTGAAAAGGGGATACATACTGGACAATATAAATTAAGATGAATTTATGAATATAAATTAATATATTTATGAATTTTGAAGGATGTAATTTGGTAAAGTTTACAAATACGACTACTTTGACAATATGTATTAAAATGAATATAGAGATTGATATAAAGTAACCTATGAGAATATTGAATGATAAAATTGGTAATAAGTAATAATATTAAATCAGATAAGAAAGTTAATAGTAGGAATATGAAATTAGGGTCATATTTGTTTTAAAACGTTGAAAGACCTGGAAGTACACTGTTCACTCTTTATTGGCCAAGTGTGATTGGACACACAAGGAGTTTGTCTTGGTGCAAATGCTCTCAGTGTATATAAAAGAAAAAATACATTCGTCAAGAGTCAAGAATCATAAGGTACAACACTTAATAATAGTCATAGGGTACAAATAAGCAATCAATACTAGGAAACAGTCAATATAATGTCAGCATTCCAGTAACCCTTCATTCCACCCAATAACTCTGAGACAGATTTTTTCACAAAGTCCTTTTTATTTGGATAGTAACTGGCACAACTGTGGAATCCCGTATCTGAAAGTTCCGGGCTTCCGTACAATAAGTAAAAACTGTACCCATTATCATATCACATGGCCCAATTTAAGACTTTGTCTGTCCCAAGTTAAGACTTCCTCTCACTTATGTGCAAAACAACCTGACCTTGAATTAGAAAAAGAATGCTTTATATCTAACTAATAAATAAATTCAGTAAATTACCCCCTCCCACTTTCCCAGGATCAAATGTGGCGGCCTGGGAGCATCTGGTCTCAATATGGCTTCCAAAGCTGACATATAAATCGTAAGAAGACAAGCGACAAAGTTACAGGCATACAGCCACAAGTGGAAAGGGATGGGTGATAAGGAGTGATGAGAAGATTCATAGTAATGCAGACTTAGTAAATAGTTGGACAGTGTTGAGGAAATTATTTGTTTAGCAGAGTGATGGCATTTGGGGGAAAAACTGTCCTTGTGTCTAGTTGTTCTGGAGTGCAGTGCTCTGTAGCATCGTTTTGAGGGTAGGAATTGAAACAGTTTATGTGTAGAATGTGAGGGGTCTATAAATATGTTCACAGCCCTCTTTTTGACCTGTGTAGTATACAGGTCCTTGATGGAAAATGGGTTGATAATAATGATGTATTTAATGATGTGTTTAAAGAAACAAAAAATAAAAAAATGTATTGTGAAAAAAAATCCACTACCAGTTATCCAGAACTGGTCCAAACCTGCTGAATACCACCTCTGCAGGTGTGGGGGCGTGGGTGGCCTGGCTGTGGGGGCCCTGAGGTAAGTCGAGGCAGGGTGTGTGGGGCACCTTCATCTCCCCTGCCTCAAGGTGGCAGCACTAGCACACCAAGTGGCCTCCTGCCCCACTGTGAGCAAGTAGAAAAAGTGGGCCTTCTGTACATGGGGGGAAAAAAATAAGACACCCCCTGAAAATAAACCCTAGTGCCTATTTTAGGACCCCCCCCCCCAAAATAAGACACAGGTAATGTTAAAATATCCCCTAAAAACCCCCATAATCTTTTAGAATGTAAATGATCTCTCTCTTTGCCCTGTTTGAATACAGGTAGGCCTCAACTTATGACCACAATTGAGCCCAATAGTTCTATTGCTAAGCGAAACATTTGTTAAGTGAATTTTTCCCATTTTATGACCATTCTTGCCATAGTTGTTAAGTGAATCACTGCAGTTGTTCCACAGTTGTTAAGGAAACCTGGCTTCCCCGTTGACTTGGCTTGTCAGAAAGTGGCAAAACAGGATTGCGTGGCCCCCTGCAACACTGCAACCGTCATAAGTATGAGTCAGTTGCCAAGCCTCCCAGTTTTGATCATGTGACCATGGGGAAACTGCAACGGTTGTTAAGTGTGAAAAATGCCCATAAGTCACTTTTTTCACTGCCACTGTAACTTTGAACAGTCACTAAATGAATTGTTGTAAGTTGAGGACTACCTTTGTACCGCATAAGACTAATACGGGGGCCCAGATTTTTTTTTCTTCCTTATGGTATACGCTGCTGTAAAACTAACAGGCAGAGAAGTGATAGCAGTCTGTCACTTAGTCCTTTTTTCACTTGTCTTTCTGTACCTGGTTATCTGACTTAAGAAACAGCAGGTCTCTTTCCTCCTAAAGTTGCAGATGATATCCTGGCCAAAACTAGAAAAAGATTTTTCCCCTGTTGTGCAAAGGATACAGCACACTAGACAATATGTTCTCATCTGGCTTCTATTCAGAGGCAGGGCTAATGAGACTGAATAGACTCATTGCCTGATTTAATCTAAATAGAATAGAATAGAATAGAAAAGAATAGAATAGAATAGAATAGAATAGAATAGAATAGAATAGAATAGAATAAGAATGACTAGAATGGAATAGAATAAATAGGAATGAATAGATTAGAATAAGAATGAATAGAATAGAATAAGAACAAATAGCATAGAATAGAATAAGAATGACTAGAATAGAATAAGAATGACAAGAATAGAATAGAGTAGAATAAAATGAATAGAATAATAATAAGTAGAATAGAATAATAATGAATAGAATAGAATAAGAATGACTAGAATAGAATAAGAATAAGAAAGAATAGAATAGAGTAGAAAAGGAATGAATAGAATAGAATAAGAATGAATAGAATAGAATAGAGTAGAATAGGAATGAATAGAATAGAATAGAATAAAGTAAAATAGGAATGAATAGAATATGATAGAATAGAATAAGAATGAATAGAATGAGAATGAATAGAATAAAATAACAGTGTTGGAAGGGACTTTGGAGGTCTTCTAGTCCAACCCCCTGCTTAGGCAGGAAACCTTATACCATTTCAGACAAATGGTTATCCAATCTCTTCTTAAAAACTTCCAGTGTTGGAGCATTCACAACTTCTGGGGGCAAGTCGTTCCACTGATTAATTGTTCTGACTGTCAGAAAATTTCTCCTTAGTTCTACATTGTTTCTCTCCTTGATTATTTTTCCATCCATTACTTCTTGTCCTGCCATCGGGTGCTTTGGGGAATAGCTTGACTCCCTCTATGATCGTAGGTGCTTGCAAGCACACTCACACTCACACAGAGGAAGGAAGTACTCCACAGCGAAGTCCCATGAATAAGTAATGGGACTGAAAAACAACACAAGTCAAAGAGGAAACAGAAGATGTGAACGAAAAAGGCATTCTGATCATACCACTGGAAGGCGGACGGTGTAAAGGGAATGAAGAAGACAGACACTTTCAAGACGTCAACAATTTATGGGATTGGGAGAAAGGAAATTGTCACATAAGGCAGAGGCAGAAGGAAGAGTTGGATGCCATTAGGAAAGTTCAAGAAACAGTAGAGGAGTGAAAGATATTTAGAAGAGGAGAATCAAATCAAGAAGCGAAATCCAACAAACTTAAAAAGAAAAAAAAAAGGCCTACCTTGGAGAAGCAAGTAATGACATGGAAGGAAAAAAGAAGATTAGATGAATAGCGGATGACAAGAATGGGTTTGTCTTCAGAGGAGGAGGAAGAGGAGGAGGAGGAGGACTTGGAGGAAGAGGAGGACAAGAGCTGTGAAAGAAAGAAGAACGTGAGAAAAAGGGACTCGGCAGAGAGGAGAAGTGAAGACTCATCGGAAGACAGCAGTGAGGAGAGGAAGAAGAAAAAGAAGAAGAAGAAAAGAAAGAAAGAATGCACTGGCAGCAGTGAAGATGAAGATGATGATGGCCACAAGAGAAAGAAAAAAAAGAAGAAGAAAAAGAAGAAAGGTAAAAAATCCCAGAGTAAAGATAAGAAGAAGAGAAAGGATGAGGAGAACTTTGCAGAGTTGTATAAACAAGAGCTCCTTAATTATCACTCGGAATCTTCTCATGAAACCGAAGATGAGTACAACAAGAAAAAAGGTGAGACGGAGAAAATTATTGAAATGTTTCTTTTCAGCTGTTGCTTCTTATGGTTTTAATCCAGTGGTTTTCAACCTGTGGTCAGCAGACTCCTGGAGGGCTGTGATGTCATCATAGGGGCTCTGCGAAGGCTTTAAAAAAAGGTTATGATTTAAATCTCGAGTTAAAAAAATGTTTTGAATGAATGAATGAATTCTTTATTGGCCAACTGTGACACCAGGAATTTGTCTTGGTGCAAATGCTCTCAGTGCACATAAAAGAAAAGAGACATTCGTCAAGAGTCAAGAATCATCAGGTACGACACTTAATGATTGTCATTGGGTACAAATAAGCAATCAAATCTTACTAGGAAACAGTCCATATAAATCATAAGGATACAAGCAACAAAGTCAGTCACAAGTGGGAGGGGATGCGTGATAGGAATGATGAGAGGATTAATAGTAATGCAAACTGAGTAAATAATTGGACAGTGTTGTGGTAGTTAATTGTTTTGCAGAGTGATGGCGCAAGGACAGCCATCAGAGTGATGGCTGTCCTTGTGTCTAGTTGTTCTGACGTGCAGCGCTCTATAATGTCGTTTTGAGGGTAGTAATTGAAACAGTTTATGTCCAGGATGTGAGGGGTCTGTGAGTATTTTCACAGCCCTCTTTTTGACTCGTGCAGTATACAGGTCCTCCATGGAAGGCAGGTGGGTAGCAATTGTTTTTTCTGCAGTCCTAATTACCCTCTGAAGTCTGTGTCTGTCCTGTTGGGTTGCAGAACCAAACCAGACAGTTGTAGGGGTGCAGATGATAGCTTGAGTAATTCCTCTGTAGAACTGGATCAGCAGCTCCTTGGGCAGTTTGAGCTTTCTGAGTTGGCGCAGAAAGAACATTCTTTATGATTTAAATCTTGGGGGGCCCATGGCCATAGAAGTTATTTAAAGAGTCCTTTAAGGGTGAAGAAAAGATTGATGAATGGTTTAATGAATATGTCATTCAGACAGCAGAAGGTGGAATCGGTCTGGCTGCCTCTTAAGGGAAGACTTCTGTTGAATCCTCTTTGTTTTTAAAATTAACTCTCTGGATTTAGATCAGGGCGTCTCCAAGGCTGGCAATTTTAAGTCTGGTGGACTGTCATGCTGGCTGAGGAATTCTGGGAGTGGAAGAGTCCACCACTCTTAAAGTTGCCAAGTTTGGAGAACCCTGCATTAAACCATTCCTGGTTTTTCTCCCTGACCAACTTCATAAGGTTGTTTTGTGGGTGGAATAAAAATTGAGGTTGCTTTTCTGAAATGTTTGGAATGCTTTTCAGTATGCTTTTCTGAAATATTTGGAATTGAAAGAAAGTATTTAAAAAAAACAAAACCCTAAGAGAATTTTGAAAGTCCCTTAAGATGAAAAAGGCAAATTAAGACGAAACGTGGAGTCTGAGTGTTAGCAGAATGATAGATAGAATAACAGAGTTGGAAGGGACCTCGGAGGCCTTCTAGTCCAACCCCCTGCTCAAGCAGGAGACCTTATACCAGTGGTGACTAATCTTTTGGGGCTCCTGTGCCAAAAATTGTGCGCACGCGTACCAGCCCCCAGAAAGCAATGTGTGCCCCCTATACACCCTACGCATGCATGCACAATCTCTACCCACCCACCCACCCACCCCCTGCTGCCCCATTACCTGTGCTGCACCTCACAGCTGATTTTTGGCTGGTTTGAGGCCCTTTTTGGCCTCCCAGAGGCTTGAGGAAGGCTTCTGCAGGCTTCTGCAGGCTTTGCAGGCCGAAAACTAGCCCTGCTTCGTCACTTTCGGTATTTTCAGAAAAACAGGAAGTGATGAAACAGGTCTAGTTTTCGGCCTGCAAAGCCAGCAGAAGCCTTCCTCAAGCTTTTGGGAGGCAAAAAAGGCCTCAAACCCGCTGAAAATCAGCTGTGAGGTGCACGCATGCGCAGTGAGTTAAGTTTGCCTGCAGCTTGTGTGCCAGCACAAATGGCCCCGCATGCCACCTATGGCATGCATGCCATAGGTTCGCCATCATGGCCTTATACCATTTCAGACAAATGGCTGTCTAGTCTTTAAAAAAAAACCTCCAGTGTTAGCACATCTGTTTCAATTGGTAACAGATACTAAGGAAAATGGGTGGAAATAGGAGAAAGAAGAGACACAGAGGCTGAGGCAGAGAAAGCAACTGCTGGACTGTTGGGTGAACGATTTTGTGAGACCCATGAATGGTGGAAGTAAGAAAAGCCACCTTTTAGAGAGTCTGAGAAACTTGAGGGCAGATTGTTCTGCCACAGAAATATTATATGTCATTTTTTTTTCTTTTGTGTTTCTACAGTTGTTGATTTCATTCTTCATACAGGTTGGTCCTTAACGGATATTTTATTTCTGAACACCACAAAGAGTCACAGCAATCATCATCTCCTTTTAATGATCCCATAATCCCTTGCAGGGTAGGGTCTGGGTGACTGAATGGAGCCAGCAGAGTGTTTAATGGCTGGATGCCTTTCCTGTTGCCCATGTGGAGTTATATTCAGCAGATATATTCTCAGTGTGCCCAGAGAATTATTCTGCCGCTACCTAGGATTGAACTCACAGCTTCCTGATTGTGAGGCGGGAGCTTCACCTCTAGGCCACCGTACCACTCAAAGAATCACAACACTGAATCAATCAAATAAATAAATTCATTTAAGCCCCAATTTCCACTATTCTCTCTCTTCACCGGTACAGGTAGTCCTTGGCTTACGATCACAATTGAGCCCAACACTTCTTTTGCTAAACAAGACAATTGTTAAGCGAATTATGCCCCATTTTTACGAGGATGCTGCAATGGTTGTATGTGTGAAAAGAGGTCATAAGTCACTTATTTCAGTGCTGCTGTAACTTTGAACAGTCACTAAATAAATGGTTGTAAGTCTAGGACCATGATGGTGAACCTATGGCACATGTTCCACAGGTGGCGCGCAAAGCCATTTGTGCCGGCACGCGAACTGCAGGTAAACTTACCTCACTGGGCATGCGTGTGCTTCATACCTGATTTTGGGCCAGTTTGAGGCCTTTTGCTTGAGGAAGGCTTCTGCAGGCTTCTGCAGGTTTTGCAGGCCGAAAACTAACCCCATTTTGTCACTTCCGGTGTTTTCAGAAAAACAGAAAGTGACGAAACGGGGTTAGTTTTCAGCCTGCAAATCCTGCAGAAGCCTGAAAAAGCCTTCCTCAAGCCTTTGGGAGGCCGAAAAAGGCCTCAAACTGGCTGAAAATCAACTGTGAGGTGCAGTGCAGGTAAGGGGGCGGTAGGGGTAGGTGGGTGGGGATTACGCACGCATGTGTAGGGGCGGGGCGCATGCACGCATTGCCTTCTGGGTGCTGGCACACAAGTGCGACCGTGCAAGCGTGCAAGCAATTTTTGGCACAGGAGCCCAAAAAGGTTAGCCACCGCTGGTCTAGGATTAGCTCTGTTTAAAGCTCGAAGTTGAAAAAAAAAAAAATTCTGCAGGAAGGCAGAGATAAATCACTTAGGGTATTTTTCCTAAGATAAATGCATGGTTACAGTAGGTCTTCGCACTCACCAGGATTCAACTCCGGTTAAATAACATTTTTACTTTTACCTTACAATATAATATAAAAACTAACCAGTAGTAATAGTTGTAAACTGGGGACTACTCCATTAAAGTTAATAACACGTTGTTCTTAAGTGCTAAAAGAATTGTTATCACCTTCGGAATGTTAGGCTAATGACTGTATTTGCATAACGTAAGGCATTGAGTTATGAACTTTCTAATGTTTTAGCCCAGCGCGTTGCTGAACTGCTCCATATGGTTAGTTTATGGCTTAATCTCCCCTGTAAAACCAGGAATTTAGGTTAATGAAATAATGTATGGTTCAATTAACCATGAATAAATAAGTGAACATATACTATTACTTCCAGGGAAGGAGCAGAGGGTTTGCACAGACGTGAGTTGGTACACATAAACAATCTGCAAGTTATCTTGCATTATTAAGTAACTGACTGAAGGTTTGGAATAAACACAGGAAAAGAGTAATTCCAGACTTTTTCCCATTTGCTTTATTAGTAAATATTTCTCTCTTTTTTTGTAAATAATTTTTATTGTTCTTTTTCACCTTTTGCACATCTCAACCTTAATATTAACAGTACTGCGTCATCATTATTATACAAACATCTCATATAAATATCTATATTTATATACATTCATATATGTTTATCTATAATTTTCTTATCTCTGTTATCTTTATAGCTATTGTTCAACCATTTATACCAATTGTCCCAAATTTTTGATTCTCCTTTATCTTTTAATTTTAACATCAGTTTATCTATTTCAGCACAATCTAAAAATTTTTGAATTACTAATTCCTCTAGGGGCATATTATTTTGTTTCCAACATTGCGCAAATGCTATCCTTGCTGTCAATATATGTGATAAAATATATTTAATCTTTTTCCTATATTTCCCTTTAATTATGCCCAACAAGAACAATTCTGGTTTAAACTCTGTCCGATCTTCCACTGTTTCTTGTATCCAACTCCACATTTTAGTCCAGTATTTTTGGGCTTCCGGGCATAGTAAATATTTCTACCAAGATGAAGGCTTTAGGAAATTTGCTCGCTGGGGATATAATAATTGGTTTAGATTATAAGACCAGATTGATAACAGGACAAAGGTAAAATTTATTGAGTCTCTTACAATACAATGCCCCTGTATATTTAGTTGGTTTCCATGTCTTCAAATAAGCAGTACGGCTATTACAAAAATAAAAGGTAATATTGAGACGTTTGACTAAATTTGAAAACCTTGTATCACATACAGGTGGTCCAGGGATGGGATTCAAAATTTTTTACCACCAGTTATGTGGCTTAGTAGGCATGGCTTGGTGGATATTTAATCAGTAATTAGTCTTCTATTCTTGGCAGCCTTGTGCAACCTTGAAAGGGCTTGCTTTTGATATCGGAAAATTAGCTTTAAATGTCTCTTGGCTGGGAATGCACTGAATTCCCAGCGCTGCATTAAAAAAAGGTTTGCTTTTATACCCAGTTTGTGTTTGTTTAATTTGAACAAGGCTTGGGTCAGAACAATCCCGGGACATTGCAACCGTCATAAACATGAGATAGTTGCCAAGCATCTGAATTTTGAAAGTTACCATTTATTTATTTTATTTTATTTAGTTTAGTTTAGTTTGTCAGGCAGGTAGGAGAAAGCAAGTAGAAGTATGAACATAACATATAAACATATAAGTATAAACATACATCATAAATGATGAGTACAAATAAATGAGAACAGTAGGACAGGGACGGTAGGCACGCTGGAGCGCTTATGCACACCCCCTTTAAGGACTTCTTAGGAATGGGGTGAGGTCCACGGTAGA
The DNA here is from genome assembly GCF_900518735.1 of Pseudonaja textilis. Next base: position 6,367,433 of record NW_020769372.1, on the reverse strand, counting down.
CAGTTTGAGGTTGAAGCTGTGAGGGGTTGAGATCGTAACAACGGGTAGGGGGTTCCAGGCGTTGCTGACCACTCTGTTGCTGAAGTCGTATTTTGAATAAATAAATAAATGAACTGTTTGAAGTTGAGGACTATCCGTACCGTTGACCATTGGTTAGGTGTGATCATTAGTGAAGTATGACTCTGCGGATTGTATGACTAAATGGATGCAGAACATAAATATAGTTACCGTACAGGTAGCCCTTGACTTAGAACCATTCTTTTAGTGATCATTCAAAATTACAGGGGGGCTGACTTATGACTGTTTGGGGTAAAACTCAGTTAACAACTCTCCTTCCCTTCCCTTCCCTTCATCCATTTATCCCCTTCCCTTCTCTTCTTCATCCATGTCTTCCCTTCCTTTCCCTTCCCTTCTTCACCCATTTATCCCCTTCCCTTCCTTTCCCTTTTTCATCCATGTCTTCCCTTCCCTTCTTCACCCATTTATCCCCTTCCCTTCTGTTGTAGAGCGATGGAAGGAAGAGGCAAGAGCCAGAGTGAACAACGAACAGGCTTTATTACAGGGAATAAAGGGTTGCCGCGTCTGCCTTCTAACTAGCAGGTTAGCTGGCGGCAACGGGCTGGCACTGCTCGACAGCCGCCTTTTATAGCCGGCTGTCAAACGGAGCCAACCAATGGGAGCGGCTGGTGCTCCCGCTCAAGCAGCGGACCTGGTTGGGGACTCCAACCAGTTCCAAAGACATAACACTCCTTTCCCCCAGCTGGGAACATGCGTAGTCCTTTAGGTAAGTCGGTTGTCTGCGCTGGCGACACGAACGTCGCAACCCGGGTAAACTGCTGGTTGGCGTCAAGTCCTTGCCCCCGGGAATCGCCTTGGAGGTTGTTGGGGCATGGGCTTGGTCAGGTGCGGTGTTCTGCGAGTTCGGTAAGTCCCCCTGTTCAGGCTGACCTTGGTGGGTCGCTAGGTCTGGCTGGCAAACAGGTTCGCTTGGCTGTTGGCTCGGTGTCTCTAGTTGGAAGCTCGGGTCTTCCAGCAAACTCTTCTGGTCGACGGGGTAGACCGGGTCCTGCAGAGAGTTTCCGTCTGAGCAGACTGGTACCGGCAGGGAGTCTTTGGTGCTGGAAGGTTGGGCTGGGTCGGCATCGGTTGCACTTCTCCATCGCCTTCTGAGTTGGTTTTGGCGAGTAGTGGTTGGAGAGGATTTCTTGGAGTTCATCCCACGGTACGCTTCTGATAGCGCGAGGGGCGACTAGTGCTGTAGCGGTGTCAAAAACTGCAGCCCCACAATAGCTGAGGAAGTAGGATTTCTTCCTGTGTTCAGCAGCGTCTGCTAAACCGATGGCATCAAGGAAATAGCTGAAACTATTTTTGTATGATTCCCACGTTTCCTCGGTTGGCTTGAATGGTGGGAATGCTGGATTAGCATTCATTTTGGAGATGCAGGGTTCGTCCTCTTCAGTCGTATTTCAAAATTCGCGCTCTTAGAAGAGCGCTGACGGTTTGCTCTGTCTCTCTGGGCTACGGGGCTTTTTGAAATTCGCGCTCTTTGTGAGCACCGGCGGCTGCGGCTACAGCACCCGTGGCTTCGCTTTCAGTGATTACAGCTCAAAAAAGCTACGGAGGCTTTTTTGAAATTTCGCGCTCTTTGTGAGCGTTGGCGGCTGTGGCTACAGCGCCCGTGGCTTCGCTCTTCAGTGACCACAGCTCTTTTGAACAGCACATCTGGCTAGCCTTCGACCAAATCCCACCCTCGTCGCCAGTGTTGTAGAGCGATGGAAGGAAGAGGCAAGAGCCAGAGTGAACAACGAACAGGCTTTATTACAGGGAATAAAGGGTTGCCGCGTCTGCCTTCTAACTAGCAGGTTAGCTGGCGGCAACGGGCTGGCTCTGCTCGACAGCCGGCTTTTATAGCCGACTGTCAAACGGAGCCAGCCAATGGGAGCGGCTGGTGCTCCCGCTCAAACAGCGGACCTGGTTGGGGACTCCAACCAGTTCCAAAGACATAACACCTTCCCCTTCCCCTCAATTAAACAGTCCCAGCTTCTCCAATTCTCTTTAGAAATCTTGTGTTTTAGTCTACCCAATTCTCTGTAGCCTTTCTTTGCTTATCTCCCAATGTCATTGGCAGAATTCAGGTAACTCAATCAGGTGTGTTAAAGTAGGAAAAAAAGAGCTTTCAAACTCTGCATTTACTCAGAATTCTAGTTTTTCTACCCTGATTTTAGGATCAGCTATAAATCCATACGCCTCCTCAATTCTGACTTTTTTTTGTTTCTACCCCTTTCCTTTACTAGTCTATGAAGTGGTAACAGTCACTGGAGACATCAGAGGGGCAGGGACCGATGCCAACGTCTTCGTTACCCTCTTCGGTGAATTTGGCATCACACCAAAAGCCCATCTGACCAGCAAGTAAGTACTGCCAAAATACACAAATTCTGTAGAGCATTATCCAAAAGAGGCTGATACTCTAGAAAGAGTGCAGAGAAGAGGCTACAAAGATGATAAGGGGGCTGGAAGCTAAAACATACAAAGAACAGTTGCAGGAAATGGGTATGTCTAGTTTATTGAAAAGAAGGACTAGGGGTGACATGATAGCAGCCTTCCAATATCTCAGGGGCTGCCCCAGAGAAGAGGGAGTCAAGCTATTCTCCAAAGCACATGAAGGCAGGACAAGAAGCAATGGGTAGAAACTAATAGAATAGAATTCTTTTTATTGACCAGGTGTGATTGGACACACAAGGAATTTGTCCTGGTGCCAATACTCTCTGTATACATAAAAAGAAATGATGCATTCATCAAGAGTCAAGAATCACCAGGTACAACACTTAAAGTCATAAGGTACAATAAGCAATCGAATCATGCTAGGAAACAGTCAATATAAATTGTAAGGATACAAGCGACAAAGTTACAGTCATACAGAGTGACCCCTGGACAAGACAAAAGGCTAACCTTTTGCAACCTGCTAAACTTTTAAAATTGCTTAATTAAACCAATGGGTTCCCCCCCCCCCCTTAAAAATATACCTTTTTAGGTATATATGTTATATAGTTGCTTGGAGATTATTGTTATTAATTTTTAGGTGATAATTAAAAGTTAAATGATTATTGGGATTTAAAGGGAAATTAATTAAATGATATATAAGCTATAGGGGTGGCACAGACTTATTGGTCATTGTGGGAGAAACTTTTTTGAAATGTTTGAATTGAGATGGAATAAGAATATGCGATGAATTTGCAAACCTGACAGATAAAAGTATAAAGTATGACGAATATGAAGATATGAGAGTTATTTAAAGTTAAAGGAAATAGGCTAAGAAGTGAATCGTAAAAATTATGAAATAAGATGGTGGTCTTCAGCAGGTTCTGACCAATTCTGGAGAACCGGTAGCGGAAATTTTGAGTAGTTCAGAGAACCAGCCAATACCACCTCTGACTGGCCCCGCCCCCATCTCTTCTCCGCCTCCCGAGTCCTAGCTGATTGGCTGGGTCTTCTTTGGTTGCCCTGCACAGGAGTACAGAGCTGGAAAGCAGGTTAGTGGGGTGGGGAGGGAATGGGGATTTTACAGTATCCTTCCCTTGCCATGCCCACCAAGCCACACCTACCACAGAACCGGTAGTAAAAATTTTGAATCCCACCACTGACTCGTAGGGTGGAGAATGCCGAGGTAGTTATCACAACCGCATATGGTGAACTCGGCTGGCAAATGACTTGCGTGAAGGAGTAAATGTTTATATTACCACAGATACTGGCCATCTGTTTCCCTCCAGATGTGCTAGGCACATCTGTTTCCCACTGAGCCTCACCATTTATTATGCCAGCTAGAGGGGTGAGAGTAAAATGCAAACTATCCACAGAGCATCAAAGGGCTTTCTTAACGGGGAAATGACTACAGGTTGTCCTTGGCTTACAACAGTTCATTTAGTGACCATTCAAAGTTGCAACAGCACTGAAAGAAAGTGACTGTTGACCGTTTTTCCACACTTAGCGTCCCCAGGGTCACATGATCCAAATTTGGGACGCTTGGTAACTGACTCGTATTTATGACGGTTGCAGTGTCCCAGGGCCATGCGATCAGCTTTTGCGATCTTCTGACAAGCAAAATCAAGAGGGAAGCTAAATTCGCTTAACGACTGTGTTGCTAACTTAACAACTACAGTGGTTCACTCACAACAGTGGCGAGAAAAGACATAAAATGGGGCAAAAGTCCCTTAACAAATGTTTCACTTAGCAATGGAAATTATGGGCTCAATTGTGGTCGTAAGCCGAGGACTACCTGCATAAAGCAAAAAAAAAAACCAAAAAACAATAAAAAACCATGAAATATTTTTCACAGCCTCCTTGCTTGTGTTCCTTTCAATGCGGCTGCACCTTGGGAAATTCTAGACATTATACTGTATATACTTCTTTCTTTCTATATAGGTAGCCCTTGACTTATGACCACAATCGATCTCAACATTTCTGTTGCAAAGCGAGATACTTGTTAAGTAAATTTTGTTCTTTTCTTTGATTAGATTGGTTAATTTAGCCACCTCACTTAAATTGCTAAGTAAAAATTCCATCAGTATTTCCAGTCATTGTTGGGGTTTGCTGGCAGCAGGTGTGGACGGCTACGAGGGGCGTGCGTGTGATGCGGGGATGGAGCCAGGACTATTAGGGAGTGGAAGGCTGCCTTCGGAGATTGTGGAGGCTGGCAGCAGGTCCCTGAGGAGCCTGTGCCCAGCGTGCGTGTGCGCCCAGGGCTGCTCGAAGGAAAGAGCAGCTGCAGCAGCAAAGGCGACTCAGGAGTAAGGCTACAAGGTAATGGCCCCTCCCTTAAGAGACAAAAGCCAGCTGAGAAACCAGAGTCCTTTGCAGGAAGCAAAGAAGTTTTTGCACTCAAGCCTTGTGGAGGTTCGGAATATCTTGGTTGGTGTTTGGAGACTCTTTGTGTTTGAAATATTTTTTAGTAACTTTATCTAGTGTTCTTGGCAGCCTTGCACAACCTTGGCAAGGCTCGTTCTTATCAGACACAATTAGTTTGAAACAGCCTTTTAACCGTGAAGGAACGGAATTCGTAAAGAATCATTAAAAGGTTTTGTTGTTACCTCTGTTTCATGTTGGTTTCCTTGGAACAAGGTTTGGGTCAGCACAGTATTCATCTTCTGTGGGAGTTAAAGTTATATTTCCATTTTAGTGCATAAAGCACTCTGGCTGTTTTCAACACATATAACAAAAAGGTTCCAGCTTTCTTTTTCAAATTCTTGGTCCATTAAAACCTAAAAGAAATGTCTCTGCTTTAATTTTTATATTCGCTTTAAGAATCTTTTGTATTCAAATATGAATACTTACCCAGTATTTCTTTGCGGTTGAGAAATATTTTTTAAAAGCCTCAAAAACTTTTTATTTTATTAATTTAGCGTATGGCATCTACAGAGGTCATGAGGAGTGGTGCGATGGCCTAGAGGCAGAGCTCTCGCCTCACAATCAGGAGGCTGAGAGTTCGATCCTAGATAGAGGCCCATATTTCTCTCTCGGGGCAAAATGAGAATATATCTGCTGAACAAAACTCTGCATTGGTGACAGGAAGGGCATCCGGCCATTAAAACACTCTGCTTGCTTCATTCAGTTGGGGATGTTAAAAGAAGATGATGATCTATAGAGGTCATGCAAACACTAATATACAAACTTAGTTTAAACAGAATATCATCAAATGCTTTCATTCTCTGGAACTGTATTTGAGATGGAATTCTCTGAATGAGACAGATGGGCAGTTAAAAAGTTTGATATATAAACAAACAAACAATCTCAAATGTAAATAGCTCTGAATTTATAAACAAGCTTCTCTCCAAGAGATCAGCTGAAGACCATGGGACTTCTTATTACAGGTAGTCCTCGACTTTCCACCATTTGTTTAGTGGCCATTCGGCTTTACAACGATACTGAAAAATGTGACTTATGACCGTTTTCCCCACTTACGACTGTTGCAGATCCCCGTGGTCATGGGATCCAAATTCAGATGCTTGGGAACTGGTTCATACTTATGATGGTTGTCCGGGGTCACGTGATCCCCTTTTGCGACCTTCTGGCAAACAAAGTCAATGGGGAAGGCAGATTCACTTAACAACCGTGTTACAAATAGAATGGAATGGAATGGAATTGAATGGAAGAGAACAAACTGAATAGAAAACGAAGAGTGGAGTACAGTAGAATAGAGTAAGAGTAGAGGTAGAGGTAGAGGTAGAGGTAGAGGTAGAGTAGAGTAGAGTAGAGTAGAGTAGAGTAGAGTTAAATAGGATAGGATAGAATAGAATAGAGTAGAGTAGAGTAAGATAGGATAGGATAGGATAGGATAGGATAGAATAGAATAGAGTAGAGTAGAGTAGAGTAGAGTAAGATAGGATAGGATAGAGTAGAGTAGAGTAGAGTAGGATAGGATAGGATAGAATATAGAATAGAATAGAATAGAATAGAATAGAATAGAGTAGAGTAGGATAGAATAGGGTAGAGTAGAGTAGAGTAGGATAGAATAGGATAGGATAGGATAGAATAGAATAGAATAGAATAGAATAGAATAGAATAGAATAGAGTAGGAAAGGATAGGATAGGATAGGATAGAATAGGATAGGATAGAATAGAATAGAATAGGATAGGATAGAGTAGGATAGGATAGGATATAGTAGAATAGAGAATACAGTAGGATAGTGTAGAGTAGAGTAGAGTAGAGTAGAGTAGAGTAGAGTAGAGTAGAGTAGGATAAGAATAGGATAGGATAGGACAGAGAATAGAATAGAGTAGGATGGAATAGAGTAGAGTAGGATAAGATAGGATAGACTAGAGTAGAGTAGAATAGAGTAGGGTAGAATAGAATAGAATAGAATAGAATAGAATAGAATTCTGAATTGGTTGAGGAATTCTGGGAGTTGAAGTCCACAAGTCTTAAAGTTGCCAGGAGAGCCCTGATCTAGAGGTTTCCACTGTTAACTTACTATCCCATATGTAGAACGTACTGATTATATTTCACTGTGATGTCCCATCCGTTTCAGGAGCAGTTCTGCCTTTGAAAGAAGCAAAACAGATGTGTTTCGAGTGAAAACCAACAATGTTGGAGCCATCCGGAAAATAAGGTATAATCGTGAGATTAAAGCCAGCCTAAAGAACCCTAAAGGGCGGCTACTTGACTAATTATGCTCTACACGGGGTTGCTCTTGAAGAGCATCCAGAAGCTCCACTTGGTGCAAAATGCAGCGGCCCACATGGGTTTTTGCAGACCCCGGTGTGCACATGTATCACCTTTCCCGCGGGAGCTGCATTGGCTGCCTATTTGCTTCCAGGTGCAATTCAAGGTGCTGGTCCTCACCTTTAAAGCCCTTCATGGCTTGTGACCAGATTATCTGAGGGAACGTCTCTTGCCAGTCACATCTACCTGACCCACCTGAGCGGGGAGGCAAGGAATGTTTCAGGTCCCATCCCTGAGGGAGATACACCTGGTGGAACAACTGGTGGGATTCCAGGGGTGGGATTCAAAAATTTTAACAACCGGTTCTGTGGGCGTGGCTTAGGTAGTGGATGTGACCTCACCCCTTTCCTAAGAGGCCTGTAGGGGGCGTGCATAAGCGCACCAACGTGCCTACCATCCCTGTCCAATTGTTTCTTTTAATTTTTCTTATATGTATCCATGTATTCATACCTATGTTTATACTTATACCTATTGTCTTGTAAGCAATTGATAAACCAAATAAAATAAAAATAACGAGTGCTAGAGTGGGAGCCATTCTAATCTCTGGGGGGATGATGTCCCAGAGAGAGGAAGCCACCACGGAGAAGGCCTTTCTTCTGGGTCCCACCCAGAGGTGGTATTCAGCCGGTTTGGACCAGTTCTGGTAGTGAAAATTTAGAGTAGTTTGGAGAATCGGCAAATGCCACCTCTGGCTGGCCCCGCCCTCCTGCCGCCGCTGTTCCCTGTCCTATATATATTCCCTTGTCTTTTAGCTCAGCTGATTCACGCGGCAGAGTGAATTGCCGTACCAATGCTGACAGCGAGGCCTTTGAATGCTGTGCGGGCACACACAGGAAGCGCTCTCTCATAGAACCAATAAGAAAAGATTAAGGTTAAAGTTTTGGGGGTTTAGGGAAGAAACCACAGAGTCAGGTAGAGTATTCCAGACATTGACCACTCTGTTGCTGAAGTCGTATTTCCTGCAATCAAGTTTGGTGTGGTTTACTTTGAGTTTGTATCTATTGTGTGCTCTTGTGTTGTTATGGTTGAAGCTGAAGTATTCATTGACAGGTAGGACATCACAATGTATGATTTTATATACTATACTTAGATCGGACCGAAGACGGCGTAATTCATGTTTTTTTCTTCCGGAAGGCGCTAAAGACCTGGTTCTGCCAGTGGGCCTGGAGAACCCAGAGTGGGACAGAGCCCATTAAATGGCTCGTGTGATATGTTATTGCCGAGGTGGCAGGTGGCGGGCTATTATATTATTGCATTAATTTCCTTTATTATTTTTATTTGTTTTATATATGATGTTTTTATACCCCTGTAAGCCACCTTGAGTTGCCATGTGTGAATAGGTGGCAATATAAATTTTCTAATAAATAAAAATAATTAGGTGACCTCACCCCTTGCGCTTCCTGTCCCCCCCCAACCGATATTTTAAAATATAGTATTCTGTTTTCTTTGTTTTGTTTTAATTATTTCATTGCTTTGCTATAGCTATGCTTATATTTTATCATTATTATTATTTTCACCATTTTACTATTGTAGGGTCGCCCCAGAGCGAAATGGGTGGCAAGTAAATTTAATAAATAAATAAACAAGGACAAAAGAAGTCAACACAACTTAGTTTTTAAAAGGTTCACATAATTTTCAAAACAACACAAATTAACCTTTGAAGCATATGGTCAGTCACGTTAAATCAGGGCGGTTCAAATGAATACAGGTTTATTGCATGGTAACACTCTTTACCTGCTGGGGGTTTGTAGAGGTTCGAGAAATCCTCCAGCTAAGATTTTTGCACAGTTCAGAAAACCCCCAATCCGACTCTTGGCTGGCCCCGCCCACCCCGCCCTGCCCAGGAGTCCCCACCTGGCCCGTTTTGGATGCAGGTAAGTGCAGAGCACACACGGAGGGTCAGGAAGGGTGAAAAATGGGCCTCCCAGAAGTTTGGGAAGGCTGGAAATGGGCCCGTTTCTGGCCTCCAGAGAGCCTCTGGAGCCCGGGGAGGCAATTTTCGCCCTCCTGGAGGCTCCAGGCAAGTCTCCGGAGCATGGGGAGAGCAAAAATGCCCCTCCTGCCCTGGTGCAGAGGCTGACTAGGCCACGCCCACCAAGGCCACACCCACCCAGCAATCGGGCAGAGAACCTGTTGCTAAAATTTTTGAAGCCCACCCCCGACTGGAACTACTAATGGTCAAAGCAAATGGGCAGTAAATAAGACTCGACAGAATTCAAGGTCGGTTGGACTTAGATCTCTTATGGTTGTGAAGGGCCTGAAGACACATTTGACCTCTCCCTCAGGCTCAGTCTGGTCATTTCCTAGATCTTATGTTCCTTCTGAAAGCTTTGTAATATTCCTTTGATCTATAGCAGGGATATCAAACTCACGTTGTCATGGTAACGTCACGTGACATAGCGGGACTTTCCCCCCCTTCACTAAACCAGGTGTGGGCGTGGCCAGCACGTGACGCATACGGTCCACGGCCCAGAAGTTTGACAGCCCTGATCTATGGGGTCTTCTGCTTGAGCAGGGGGTTAAATTACAACAATGGTCACCAACCCGTGGGCTGGGGACCACTGGTGGTCCATGAGAAAATGTTGGCAGTCCGCAGAGAAATGTCACCCCCAAAGTACCCCCAAAGCAAATAATCCAGGCTGTGTGGGAACACAAGGCTGCACTGCCCACATGGCCCATGGGAACACAGAGGCTTGCATTGTTTGCATTGCAAACAACGTGAGGTAGTGAGGGGAGGGTGGAAAGGATGGAGAGGGGGAACTTGCCCCACGTGCCTCACCTGGCTACCAGACTGCTTCTTTCTGCCTCTTTTTCCTTCTGCTTTTGGCTGCAGGCAAGGAAAGCAGCAAAAGTCTTTCTTTCTCTGCCCCAAACTCCGCCAGAAACGAGTCTTTGGGACCCTGCAAGGCCTCCTGCTCCAAGAGGCTACGCCAGCACGATAAGTCTCACCAAGATCATTTCTGACGGAGTTTGAGGGAGAGAAAGAAAGACTTCCGCTGATTCTGCTGCTTTCCTTGCATGAAGCCAAAAGTCTCTCCCCCTGAGAACAGATCTGGAGACAGTATCCTGCGATCCCAAATAAAGAATGATCGATCGGTAGGAAAATGGGGTGGGGAATTTTCCTGCAGACTTTTTTGGGGATTTTTCCAGGGTCTCTGGTCCATGGGATTTAAAATTATGAGTTTGGTGGTCCCTGAGGTCCAAAAGGTTGGCGACCCCTGGATTAGAAGACCTGCAAAGTCCCTTCCAGCTCTATTCTGATTGAGTATACGACATAAAATACAGGGATAGCATCAGAAAAATGTATGGAAAGAACACAGAATAATATGATACACATAAGGTGGAGATGTATGGTCAATTTTGTAAAGTATAAGAAATTCAAGAAGTTATACGTATATTAAATTACATATCACATTTTAAAATATGTGGGTTCAAAAAAAAAGAAAAGTATTCTATGTATTAATATCTAGACCATATCCATACTTTGGAGCTTAGACAAAAGGAACTTGATATCACCCTGTAGATTCTTAGTCTTCTCATGGTTTTCATGTAATGAAAACTAAGTCAGAAATTTAAGAACTGAAGCTTTTTATCTCTCCGCTGCAAATTTTTAGTATAGATTCCAGATTTCTCACAAAATCCCCCCCTCCCTCTTTAAAAAATACATAGATGTTCAAAGTGCTTGTCACTTCAAAAACATCGAAATATGAAATGAGCTCATTGCTTTTGTAGAAAGAGGTTTGCATAAAAGTCTTTGTTGTGTTAAATTCATGAGGTAAATCGTTACTTCAGAGCCTTGACTTCGTAGGTGTGATGTCTGTGTTGCTGTTGCCAAAGTACGACAAAAGGGAAACGTACCACAACGTCCCTCAATCCGATATCCTCTAGTTGGGTTGGGGTTACAATTCCCAGCATTCCCAGCCAGTGAAGAAAGGGGATTATGGGAGCTGCCATTCTAAAAAACTCCCCACTCCTTTACCCTTAAACTATCCACTATTGACCTCACCCCATTCCTTTTTCGTGTTCAAAAATTTTATTGAACAAACACAAAAAAAGAAAGAAAAGGACATTAAAAACAGTGGACATGGTGCAATCATCCTAACCTACATAGTTGTTTTACATTGCTGAGTCATGTAAAAATAGTACATATTTACACTCTATATAGGTAGTATATAATATATACATAAAATCATTTCTTATTTTCTTGATCCTTCCTCTTTTCTAACCAGCAATAAAACTTATCCCATACTTTGTAATAATCCGATTCGTCCTTATTTTTTAGTTCTTTTGTCAATTTGTCCATTTCTGCACACATCCACATTTTCCTAATTATTTCTATTACACTTGGAGTTTCTTTACATTTCCACGTTGTGCATAGGCCAATCTTGCAGCTGTGGTTACGTGAATTGTTAGGTATATACTATATTTGTCATATTTTCCCACATTAATTCTTAACAAGAAAAAAATCAGGTCTCTATTCTATTTTAATCTTACACATCTCTTCTAACCATTTCTGAATTTTCTGCCGAAACTTTTGGGCTTCTTTGCAATTCCACTATAAATGATAATATGTTCCTCATTTTGGCCTTACCCCATTCCTAGGAGGTCTGTGCATAACTGAACAATTGTGCCTATTGTCCCTGTCCTATTGTCCCCCATTTATTTGTACCCATTTCCTGTATTATTACTCATGTTTATACTTATATCTGTTATCTTGTAAGCGATCGACAAATCAAATCAATTCAAATAATAAATGAAATAAATAAATAATGCATCTGAGGGCAGCAGGTTGTCAAATATCGATTTTAATAATTGCCAGCCCGCACCCTTCTTTCTCTTCTCTATTTGTGTGGCAGAATTGAGCACGACAACACCGGAATGAACGCCAGCTGGTATCTTGACCGTGTGATTGTGACAGACATGAACAGGCCCCACCTCCGTTTTTATTTCCCGTGCAACAATTGGCTGAGTAAAGATGAAGGGGACGGACTTTATGTCAGAGATCTGATTGGCAGCCTTAATCCTATGGATGTTCCCAAAGGTACATCATAGCATACTGTAGTGAAGTGTGCAAGGGAAGGGGGCACTCTCGGCCTGTGGTGGGGGGGAGGGTGTTCTTGCTGTGTCCTCCTCTCGTCGCTATAGAGGGTAGATGGGCCGTTCCATGCAGCCAAGGTTGATTCCTTACGGGAAAGGAGAAGACAAAAGGGCTTGGATTCCCCTCATTTGGGGTACTCTGTTATGGGGGGATCTCCTGCTTGGGCAAGGGGTTGGACTAGAGGACCTCCAAGGTCTCTATGACGACTCAGGGTGGGATACAAAAGCAACAAAGTCACAAAAACAAGTGAAGTCCCTTTCATTCTTTCAACTTGGCTTCAAAGCTCCAATTATCATTGACTGGAGAAAAAACTCCCCCACAAACAGTTGTGAAAAGGAAGAAATGCCGTTCAAACTCAAAATACATATAAATTATAAATAGAAAAAAACAACGCAAACCACACTGAAGCAATTAATGAGACAAGGCAGGATAAAGGCTTGAAGATGTCCACAGATATTGAAATACACACACCGGGAAGGACGCCAGAACTCAGATAAGAACTGACAAACTAGAAATATTTTCACGCTTTGCTTTCAGCACTGGCCCATGCGCAGTTTGTCCTTATAAACAGTCCTTACAGCTGCGACTGATGAAAGGGATCGGGGCCCTTTCCTCCCCTGTAAACCACGCAACTCACATTGCTCCCTTATCTGTACCTCCCTGCGTGCCCTAGGATGAAGAGGGGATGGGCCTGGGTCGTCCTCTGAATGCCCAGCTGACCTGTGCCCTTCCCCCACCACCTCCAGAGCCACACTCCCACTCCCTGTCGGCTGTTCCTCCTCTCTCTCGAAGTCAACCTCCAACAGGGGCATGACAGTCTCTTTCAGCTCTGTGATTCTGTGATTGTCTCCTGCTTGAGCAGGGGGGGGGTTGGACTAGATGACCTCCAAGGTCCCTTCCAACTCTGTGGTTCTACAGGGGGTCTCCTGCTTGAGCAGGGGGCTGGACTAGAGGACCTCTAAGGTCCCTTCCAACTCTGCGATTGTGTGAATGCGTGACTGAATACATATATTAATGTGGTATACAAGATAGTCCTTGACTAATGACCACAAATGAGCCCCAAATTTCTGTTGCTAAGTGAGACAGTTGTGAAGTGAATTTTACCCCAATTTTACGAACTTCCTTCCTGCAGTTATTAAGCAAATTCCTGAAGTTGTGGAGTTAGTAACGCTGTTGTTAAGTGAATCCGCTTTCCCCATGGACTTCGCTTGTCCGAAGGGTCGCAAAAGGGGACCACATGAACCTGGGATACGGCAACTGTCATAAATATGAGTCAGTTGCCAAGCGTCTGAATTTTGATCACGTGACGATGAGGATGCTGCAATGGCCGTGTGAAAAATGGTCATAAGTCACTTTTTTCAGTGCCATTGTCATTTCAAACCCTAAAATAATAGAAATAGAATAGAATTCTTTTATTGGTCAAGTGTGATTGGACACACAAGGAATTGGTCTTGGTGCAAATGCTCTCAGTGTACATAAAGGAAAAGGTACATTCGTCAAGAGTCGAGAATCATAAGGTGCAACACTTAATGATAGTCATAGGGTACAAAGAAGCAATCAAATCACACTAGGAAACAGTCAATAAAAATTGTTAGGATACAAGCGACCAAGTTACAGTCCTACAGTCACAAGTGGGAGGGGATGGGTGATAAGGAGTGATGAGAAAATTAATAGTAATAGTAGTGTAGACTTTGTAAATAGTTAGACAGTGTTGAGGGAGTTATTTGTTTAGCAGAATGATGGTCGTAAGTCGAGAACTACCTGACATTTCCCCATCTAATCCAATTTTTCTTTTAATTTTCACAAGCAATAAATCTAATTTTTCATTTTCAAATGTCACAGAAGCTAAAGTTTCGTTATCCTTTTGCTAAAGGAAACCACAGTTATCTTATAAACTTGAGGAAACCTAAACGTCAGCGTAGAAATAGTGAAAATAAATGAACACGTTTGAAATGTTCGGTCTTTGCAACAGAGTTCCGCCGTGGTAATAAATGCATTCTAGGATGGAAAATTGCATGAATTTAAATCTTGCCTAAAGTAATATCCAAGTTGTTGCCTTGTAGGAGTTTTTTAAAGAAAAATTATACATTATGCAGGTTTTTTTTAAAAAAAACGTATTTTAAGAAAGTACAGTGATATATACAGTATATTATTTTAAATCATGTTATTATTTATTAAATAAATTTAAAAGACCACCCAACCCGCACACATTGATTCTGGGTGGCAAACAGCAATATAGTCACACTCCAGACTTGATGATCTTTATCCCAAAATAGCAGCAAAATCAACTGAAATTTTCTAGTGTGGTCAGAAAGACCCCCTGGGTATAAAATAGAGACAGAAGTGTCTGGATTGACAGGCTGTTCACTGTTAAAGTAAAGTATTATTGATTCAGTACTTGCAATGGGGATCTTTTTTTTTCCATATTTGGAAGTCAGGTCTATACAATGAATTTGGATCTGTGGTTATGTTTTAACTCTTCTTGCTTTCCCAATGAATCCTTAGGTTTTGGAATAACACCTCCAGGATCCCTCTAGAATATAATAACTCTATTGTTCTGTTCTGTTGTGTTCCCTTCCGTTCTCTTCCCTTCCTTTCTTCACCCATTTATCCCCTTCCCTTCTTCACTCATTTATTCCCTTCCCTTCCCTTCCCCTCTCCTCCCCTCCCCTCCTACATGTGGCAATTTTAGAGAAAAGGGTATAAAATTTATATACATATTATTACTTTATTGATACTGAATTGGATACCAGTACGCTTTGCATCCTAATGAATATTAACACTTTGTATGCGGGGAACAAGGTAGAACTATAACATGTGTGATCACATTGTCATTGTCAAGTTTAACAGAATAAGAACTGAAAGGGACCTTGGAGGTCTTCTAGTCCAACCCCCTGCTCAAGCAGGAGACCCTATACCATTCTAGACAAATGGCTGCCCAGTCTCTTCTTAAAAACCTCCAGTGATGGAGCAGCCACAACTTCTGAAGGCAACCCGTTCAACTGGATAATTCTTCTAACTGTTAAGAAAGTTATCCTTAATTTAGGTTTCTTCTCTCCTTGGTTACTTTCCATCCTTTGCTTCTTGTCCTGCCTTTGTGAAGAATAGGTTTAACAGATTAATAGAGTTGGAAGGGACTTTGTAGGTCATCTAGTCCAACCACCCGCCCAAGCAGGAGACTGTACAGCATTTCTGACAGATGGCAGTCCAGTCTCTTCTTGAAAGCCTCCAGTGAGGAAGCTCCCACAACCTCCAAAGGCAAGCTGTCCCATGGGTTGATTGTTCTCCCTGTCAGAAAAATTCTCTTTATTTCTAGGTTGAATCTCTTCTTGATCAGTTTCCATCCATTATTTCTTGTCTGGCCTTCGGGTGTCTTAGAAAATAGGCTGACCCCTTCTTCCTCTCTGTGGCAGCCCCTCAAATATTGGAAGACTGCTATCCTGTCTCCCCTGGTCCTTCTCTTCCCTAGACTAGCCATGCCCAGTTCCTGTAATGGTTCTTCATATGTTTTAGCCTCCAGTCCCCTAATCATCCCGGTTGCTCTTCTCTGCACTCTTTCTAGAGTCTCAACATCTTTTGTATAGCCTGGTGACCAAAACTGGATGCAGGATTCACACTGTTCTCATGTCACTCCCTAGTCCTTGTTTAGTTTTTTGAAAACCAGATTCTGCCTTATGCAGGTCAATATTAGTTCCTCCTTTCCATTCAGTTCAGTTCCAGGACAACGAACGATGTGATGATAAAGGTTTCAAACGCCCGAATGTAAAACTCAGAGGTGATTTTCTGCGCTCAGGATTCCCTGCCAAAAGAAAACTGGAAAGCAGCTTTTCCGTACGGCTTAACCTGACATCACACCATCTTTTCACAAATTGTGTGGGTTTCTTACAAGGAAAATGCTGCAGGTCGTGGTGCTCAGCCAGAAAACCCATCTGTCAATTTTGCAGTTTGCCATATGCCAAGCAATTATTCTCACATTTACACCACCACAGATTCTTATTTACCTAAGTGCTGCCGAGGGGGGGATGATATTCGCTTTCATCCTGGGTATTAATTGCAAAGGATGGGATATCGTTCCACCATCCTCGCGGTGTTTTCTTTCCCGTAATAAATTCTTAAGTCGAAGTGTCTTAACGTCCTACAGCAATGATTTAAGAAAAACAAAAACCAAAAAAGACAAAACCCCAAACCCTCTTCTTCTCTCAAACCAGGTCAGATAACAGACAATTTGGCCATTGGGTATAAAGAGACATTTGAGCAGTGATTAATTTAATTAAAGGCTGTGCGCTGTGTAAAGAATCTTTTGTTTCACGGTTCAGCATGTCTAACTTCAAGAGAAATTCTTCGATACCCAATTTTAACCGGAGAAAAGCAATTTTTTTCTCTCTCTCGGCTTGTCTCTATACCACCTTCATAAATCTTCCCTCTAGCATGGGTCATTCTGGAGCTCCAGAATTATGTGCAGCTGGTCCTTAACTTGCAACCTTTCAATTAATGACTAAAGTTACACCTTCCCAAAAAGTAACAATCTTTTTCCACATTTATGACCGTTGTGGCATCCCTGTGCTCCCTTGGCCTACGATTGTCAACTCACAAATCATTCCTATGCCTGTTTAAGTAGTTGCCAGAAAAAAGGTGGGAAATCAAAAGTACATTCCAACTCTTAATTTTAAAAGACTGTAACTAAAATACCAGAGTTTTTGCTCGTGAATATATTTAATTGGAGAACGTGAATGATGACACCCAGCCTGTGAATGTGCTTAATTGGAGAATCTGGTTTATGAGACACCTAGGGGCGGAAACAGGGTCACAGGTGATTGTAAATAATTATATGTGCCAGAGTTGGCTTCATACAGGGCAGTGCCAGTCTGTCGCCTCTAATGAATCCTTCGAAGCTGGTTGAAGTTTGTCTCGAGAATCATGATTTAATTTGGGCAATTGCTGGAATCCCGACAACGAGCACAATTGAGCCCAACATTTCTGTTGCTAAATGAGGCAGTAGTTAAGTGAGTTTTGCCCCATTTTATGACCTTTCTTGCCACCGTTGTTAAGTGAATCACCACAGTTTTTAAGTTAGGAACACCATTGTTAAGTGAATTTGGCTTCCCCATTGACTTTGCTTGTCCGAAGGTTGCTAAAGCGGATCACAACCTTCATAAATATGAGCCCAAAAGGTGATCACATGACCTGGAGACACCACAACCATTTTCAATATGTGTCAGTTGCCAAGCATCTAAATTTTGATGATAACGACCGTAAGAATGTTGCATCGGTTGTAAGAGTACAAAAAGGCCCTAAGTCACTTTTTTCAGTGCTATTGTAACTTTGAACAGTCACTAAAGAAGGGTTGTAAGTTGAAGACTACCTATAGCATCCCTTACAAAGACCAGACGCTGAGGAGGGACAATGGGAAGGAACTAATACTAGCTGGCCATCACAAAGGTGCTTTTTCAAAAGGCAACTGGACTTTGTTTTTCCTTGAAGACATTTCACTTCTCCTTCAAGAAGCTTCCTTCAGTTCTGACCAAATGGTGGAGGATGGAAGGATTTATTCCTCCACCACTCAGTCAGAACTGAAGGAAGCTTCTTAGATGAGAAGTGAAATGTCTTCAAGGAAAAACAAAATCCAGTTATCTTTTGAAAAAGCATCTTTGGGGACAACTATGACCTGGATTGACTGAGAATCTCTGTGAACATTTAGCTGGCGACACCAAATATTAGAGTCTTGGTTTGCTCCCATCTTACATTAAAAAGGCACCGGTTTTACCCTTGCCTGTTGGAATGACAGCCACTCAGTTCCAAATATTATTAGAACACGGCTCATCTCCTTCATTCCATTTCTACTCCTCTTTACATTTTTAAAATCTGTGCTGTGCTAAAGAAAGAAAATACCCAATATGTAGACAGACAAAGCTGTACAAGATCCACCGACTAGTCTAAATTTTTCTTTCTTGCTGCTTGCCAAGGTTTTGAGCGCAGGTTTAAAACTAGGCATCCGTCCAGCATTTCCTTTCCGCCAGGTTAAAATCAACGGTACGGTGAATATTATTTCTCAAGGGCTGCATAATTTTCAAATACCAACATGAAAAGGATGGTGTCAGGTTTCCAAGTGGTGAAATCCATTTAAAAAGAAAAGTGCAAAGTCCATCTTCCATAATAATTTCTTTTTATTTAGAAAAGCATCAAATTGGTAAAGTCTGTTGTAATTCTGGATCTGACATGACCTGGAATTACACCACATCATACTGGAAGTTAGAAGCAACCCCTAAAAGTCACATTCTCCAATGGAAGTAAATCAACCTTGCTGAGTGTCATCAATCTCCACCTCCAGGTCTCAGCAGGGTCAGCTTTCGTTCCCACGGGAAGAAGAACCACCTAGCCTAAACAACTCTCACTATCTCCGCTCCTCCCACCTTAGAAATGTGGCAAGCCTGAAACCATTTCCCCCATAACTGCAAAGAGAAAGAAAGAAAAGGAGTATATAATAAGACTAAATAAAATGGCGACACATATGTCAGCTTTGGGCTTGAAAGATGGTTCGTCCAGTACTTTGACATATGCCTTTATGGCAGTGGTGGCATTCTGCTGGTTTGGCCTAGTTCAGCCTAACCGGTACCTCCAAGGATTATCTGTGAGCGAACCAGTTCGCTCCAATGATCAACTGCTGGGCCCTCCCATCCACCCTGGCTCTATACTGACTTTTATTTCCTGCTTTTCAACCTCAGCTGCTTCGCGCGGCACAGCAAAGCGTGCACTCACACCGAACCTGTAGGAAATTTTTTTTTTAAACCCACCACTGCTTCACGGCCTGCCTGTTGGCCTTCTACCATCAGAACTTCAGAATCAAGAAATGGGTTCAAAGTCTTAACACGTCTTGGCTTGCAAAGCCTCCTTCCTTTTCTCCTTTCCAAACATTCACGCTACTCTTTCTTGCAGTTTATAATTTAGTGCACTTCCTTAATCTAGCCCACTGCTGATGATCGCTATCATTCCTTAGCCCTTACACGGTTCTCTGGAAACGGGTGCAAGCAACATCAGGGAGGTGAGAGCCAGTTTGGCGTAGTGGTTAAGGCACTGGGCTAGAAAGCAGGAGACTGTGGGTTCTAGTCCCTCCTTAGCCATGAATACTAGCTGAATGACTTTGGACCAATCACCAGGATACTGTGGGTTGTAGTCCGGCCTTAGGAGACTGTGGGTTCTAGTCCCGCCTTAGCCATGAAAACCAACTGGGTGACTTTGGGCCAGGCACAGTCTCCCAGGCCAATTGACCTTGCAGGGTTGTTCTGGGAAGATAGGAGGAGGAAGGTGTGTTGGATATGTTTGCCACCTTGACTTATTCGTAAACATAAGAAACAGACACGATAGCCATGTTCCAATATTTGAAGGGAAATGGGGTCAACTTACTTTCCGAAGGCAGGACAAGAAGCAACAGATGGAAACTAATTAAGGAGAGAAGCAACTTGGAAATAAGGAGAAACTTCCTGAGAATTAGAACAATTAACCAGTGGAACAACTTGCTTCCAGAAGTTCTGGCTGCTCCAACCCAAGAAGAGATTGGACAACCATTTGTCTGAAATGGTATAGGGTTTCCTGCCTGAGCAGGGGGTTGGACTAGAAGACCTCCAAAGTCCCTTCCAACTCTGTTATTCTGTTAGTAATTTAAGCCCGTGTGAAATTAAAGCCGTTTAAAAGAGAGAGAGAAAAAAAGCAAATTTAAAAACTGGAGTGTTGTGATGTGGGCACTGTGTGCATTTTCAACACAATTGCAGCTTGCAGGGACTTTCTTGATCTCCCTACTGGGGGTGGATTTTACTCCATCCTTAATTCCAATTAGCTACATACCCCAATGTCTTCAAAATTTCATTTTGCCTTCCTTTTTTTTAATCGCTGCCTCACCTTTAAGCATCTTTGGATTTTTATCAACTCCTTTTTTTTTTAATATAAAAGAGGGGTTTTTTTTGGTTCTTAAAATTCCGCGCCCGATGTTCAGTTTTAGAACAAAAGCTAATATAAGAAGCCATCCGATTTTGATTTGACCAGCAGAGGGAGTAGGACAACTACTTTAGAGCACTAGTTTAAAAGATTTGTTACCAAACCAATGCAATGTTTTAAATTAACTTCCCAGCCTCTCTGCCCATATTTTCAGCTGACTTTTTGTAATGAGAATATCAGTGCAAAAATCCCTGGCATGGTCAGTTCTGTTTTTATTCGCTTTTTCTCTTCCATCTCAGCAAGCCTTAAAGAGAGTTCAAACTTCGTATTGTCATCCAAACCAATTAAATCCAGAGATTTCTCACAACCACAGGTAGTCCTCGACTTACGCATGGGGACCCTTGGAAGGGGTGGGTTGGGGCCAGCCAGCAGCTTAATAACGGGTTCGGCTGAAGTGGTGCAAACCGGTTGAATCCCGTCACAGCTGGCTCTATAGGTTGTCTGAGCTTCCAAGTTGGGTTGAAATTTGCTGAGGGTGGTGCAACTGAGATGACGTACTGAAGGGGCTTGTGTTCTGAAAAGGGGTTGGCCAATTCCTATTATGGCTTAATGGCTTTGTCCTGGTTTGGATCTTGGGTGAGGGCTAACCCTATCGCTCTGCCTCTGTTTCAAAATATCCTGTCTTTGAATGGATGACCATTTCTAAAAGCTGCCTCCTCCGGTATCTGCTCGGGGGGGCAGGGAACTTAAGATTTTTTATTTCTCTTTTAGGGAGAAATATTTTATCCTGTCTTTTTTTTTTTCTTGAGTATTCCTCAAACTATCTCATTCTTCTAGAAGAAGGGTGGGTGGGTGCTAACTTTCTACATCTGCAAATGAGTTTTGTGTGGCTATATTTTCATTGTATTTCACATGTTCCTTATTTGCCTCACATTAAAACTAATAAGTTTTATATAATAAGTTTTAATAATAATAATTAAAACTAATAATAACACCAATTTCCAGCCTCCGGGCTGAATCACAATAGGGATTTGCAATGAGGCAGCAGAGTTTAGGGGAAGACATTGTCTATGGAGATTCCCAATCAATCAGAATAGAGCTGGAAGGGACCCTGGAGATCCTCTAGTCCAACCCCCCTGTTCAAGCAGGAGGCCCTATATCATTTCAGACAAGTGACTGTCCAGTCTCTTCTTAAAAACCTCCAGTGATGAAGTGCCCACAACTTCTAGTGGCAAGCTGTTCCACTGGTTAATTATCCTCACCGTTAGGAAGTTTCCCCTCAATTCCAGGTTAATCATCCAGGTCAAAGATGTTTTCCTAAAAAGCAAATGAATTTTCTTGTTGTTGTTGTTTTTTCCCTCCTTGAAAACATTTCGCTTTTCATCCGGGAAGCTTCTTCAGTTCTGTTTCAGTAATATAGTAATAATTCTTAGAGGAGAAGCGAAATATTTTAAGGGGGTGGGGGAAGAAACCCAAGAAAATCCAGTAGCCCTTTGAAAAGCACCTTTTGAGATGGGGTAGGATATTGTACTTTCTGCTGGGCCACCCCCTGGTGTAGCCAATCTACCTGGGCCCTAAGGATGTTGCAACTGACAAAAAAGGATGGTTATTTTTCCATAAGATGGTGGATCCCCAGCTTACAGGTAAATTCAGATGCAAACACATGTTTGTGGTACTTCCAGCTTGCTTGATCATTCCTCGGACATCTATCTGCTCCTCTTTTAATTAATTGTATAATGTTCTTTTTCCCCCTGCAGTAAACAAATATGTTGTCCGAGTGTTTACAGGTGATGTCAATGGCAGTGGAACAGATGCTGATGTTTTCGTTAACATTTTTGGGCGGAACGGAGACACAGGTAATATTCCCTAGGGTATATACAGTACTTATATCGACTAATGCAGACTAATAGGTATTGTGAGGACCCAGGGGGGTGGAACAAAAGCAACAAAGTCACAAAAGTAAGTAAAGTCCCTTTAATACCTCCAACTTGGTCCCCAATATACAGGTATCATCAGCTGGAGAAAAAAAAAACTCTCCCAAGAACAGTTTTTAAAGAGAAGAAATTCAATCCGAACCCAAAGTACATCTAAATTATACATCAAAATAAATAAAAACCAACACAAACCATGTTGCAGCAATTAACGAGACAGGGCAGAATAAGGAATTGGAGACTTCAAAAGATAACGAAACACACACAGTTGGGAGGACGCTAGAATCCATATAAGACTTGACAAATAAAGATAATGCACGCTTTGCTTCCAGAAACTTTGCTGTGGGTAGTTTGCCTTTTTAAACAGTTTTCCCAGCTTCAGCTAATGAAGGGGATCAGGGCCCTTTCCTCCCCCATAAACCATGCAATTCATGTTGCTCCCTTCTCCGTTCCTCCCTGCGTGTCCTAGGATGAAGAGAGGGTGGCCCTGGGTCTTCCTCTGAATGTCCAGCTGGACTGTGCCCTTCCCCAGTTTCTTCCACAATCTCTGGAGCCACACTCCCACTCCCTGTCAGCTGCTTGATCTCCCCCTCAGAATCAGATTCCAACGGGGGCATGACAGGTATATACTAGTCCCTCCGTGAAGAGACTAGAAGCATTTGAAATGTAGATTTACAGACGGCTCTTACGTATAAGTTGGGTTGACAAAATCAGAAATGAGGAAGGGGTAAGCCGCCTGGGAAAGCCAAGGGAAATCATCCAAACCATCAAAACACGAAACTTAGAATATTTTGGATATGTGATGCGACACCCAGAAAAATATGGCATCTTTCACTTAATCCTCCCGGGAAAGACCGAAGGCAAGTGAAGGTCCAGGCAGAAGGACATCATGGCTTCAAAAATCTAAGGGACTGGTTTGGACAAAACTCAGCAGCACTTTTTAATGCAGCTGTTGATTTAAAAAAAAAATGATCGCCAATTTCCGATGAGAGATAATGATTTCTCTCTCTTTTTCTCTCTCTCTTATTCTCTCTTTCCATATTTGTTTATCTTTGATGATGTCTGTTGCCCAGGAGAACGCAGGTTGGACAACGACAAGGACAATTTTGAGAGGGGGTCAGAAGACAAGTTCACCCTTGATGCCCCCAATCTGGGCAAGCTCCGGAAAATCACCATTGGGCATAACAACAAGGGAAGCTCAGCTGGATGGTTCCTTGATAAGGTTCGCTGTGTTATTAATTCATTACTTAGGCCACCGTATCAGGAACTCTTAATTAGGTTTGCCTTAACCAATGATGGGCTGCTGCTGGTTCACACCGGTAGTTAAGATTCTACACAGTTTGGCGAACTGGAAAATCCCACCACCGGCTCGTCCTGCCCTGCTCATTTTTCGGCCTGTTTTCTGGGCTGCTTCCCAGGCCATTTTGGGCCAAAAATGGCCCAGAAAACACCTGAAAATGGCCTGAAAACAGTAAAAAAAAAAAAGGCCAAAAAACAGGCAATTAAGACTTGTGGACATGTTGGCTGGGGAATTCTGGGAGTTGAAGTCCAGAAGTCTTAAATTTGCCAAGATTGAGGGATCTTTGGCCTGGAAGACTTACAAAGTCCCTTCGAACTCTGTTGGTCTGTTAAGAAAGACAATGTTCTCAGTGAATACCTGTGGGTAAAAATCTGCTGAGTGGCCTTGATTTGTATATATTCATTGTATCCATCTGTCTTATTTGCAATTTCATTATTCTCTTCCAACATTCTTCTAGAGTTTTATTAATTCAAACATAGACAAACAAAACACAAAACATAAATATATAAAACTTATTTTTGGAAAGCGGCTTAACTCCGGGTTACATCTTTTTGTACAGACATAAATCAAATTCATGCTCACTTGATAGACTATATATAATTGAATAGAAGGAAAGGGAGAAATAGAGAAAAGTTGGGAAAAGATATGAAGTTGAATATATAAGATAAATATGCATATTAAATTGTGCTTGTATGGAAATGTGATAATTTGGAATTATGCTGTCTTTAAATAAGATGTTTTATCTGTTTTTCAGAAAAGATGTCTTATTTTTTTATATTCTACATTTTGTTTGCTTGTGTATTGTCTTTAAAAATTAATAAAATTTGTTTTAAAAAAAATCTGCTGAGTGGGTTGCAAAATTGGTCTAAAGGCAGATAGTTCTACAGCTTCTCCCTTCACTGATGAGACATTCTGCTCCGATCGTAGGTTATCATTGAAGATATTGGCAACAAGTCAGTGTATGAATTCCCGTGCTACCGTTGGTTTGCGTTGGATGAAGATGATGGCAAAATCCAGCGCGACATTCTTGTGGGAGGAACAGAGGCAACTGGTAAGTGTGTCTTTGAGCTGAAAGTGATGAAGATGAGACAGCCGAGGATGAACTAGGATTAAAAGGCTGAGGGCATAGAGGGAGAATAGGAGTAGAATAAAACAGAACAGAACAGAAAAGACAATATGGAATGGAA
>NW_020769372.1:6302844-6318263 GCF_900518735.1 Pseudonaja textilis | reverse complement strand
CTATCTATCTATCTATCTATCTATCTATCTATCTATCTATCTAATCTCTCTCTCCCCGCCTCCCCCGCCCTGCTGTCTCCCTCTATCAGTGGTATTTTGGGGGGAAATTGAAGACGGGCCTATGGGAAGGGAAAAGGGAATTTATTCTGGAGAGACAGAGAGAGCAGAGTTGCATGTAATCTCAAGATGCTCAACTTCATTGGTGGATCTCTTCATTTGCAGTAATCAAGTATCGACTGACTGTGTGCACCGGGACAGTGAGCGGAAGTGGGACCGATGCCAATGTTTTTGCTTGCCTCATCGGGGAGCATGGAGACACGGGGGACCGGGTGCTCCAGAACAGCGTGAACACCGTTAATAAGTTTGAGAAAGGCAGTGTAAGTCAGTCTCTCTCCCTCTCTCTTACTCCTTCCTTTCCTCCCTCTGTCTCCCCCTCCTCTCTCCCTCCTCCTCTCTTTCTCCCTCTCCCTGCCTTCCTTTCTCCCTCCCTCCCTCCCTGCGTCCCTCTCCTTGTCTCTCCCCCTCCCTCTTTCCCCCTCCTTCTGTCTCTCTCTCCCTTCTTCCCTCTCTCTCCCTCCCTTCTTTCCTTTCTCCCTCCCTCCTTCTTTGCCTCCCTCCCTCTCCTTGCTTCTCTCTCTGTTTGTCTCTCCCTCCCTCCTTCCCTCTCTTTCCCTCCTTCCTTCCCTCCTTTCCTTTCTCCCTCCCTCCCCCTCTTTGCCCCCCTCCCTCTCCCTCCTTGCTTCTCTCTCTGTCTTTCCTTCCCTCCCTCTTCCCTCTCCTTCCCTCTTTCCTTCCCTCCACCTCTCCTTCCCTTCTTTCCTTTCTCCCTCCCTCTCTCTCCTTGCTTCTCTCTCTGTCTTTCCCTCCCTCCCTCCTCCCTTCACCTCTCCTTCCCTTTTTTCTTTCCCCCCTCCCTCCCTCCCTCCTTTCCTCTCCCCCCACCTCTCCTTCCCTCCCTCCCTCCCTCCCATTGCACATTTCCCACAGGAGGGTTTGTTCATTCCTGCCAGAGGTTTGAACTGCTTGCTTGCAGACATTTTAAAATTACACGGAGACTCTCCAGCCACCCCAAGGGAGCCTGGAAATCCACCTTGGAAATAACAATCCGATTGCAATTTCTGTTGTGTGGAAGACACATATCTGAAAGCTACCTGAGGGGCTTTTGGCTGACCCCTGACGAGCCAGCGAGGGAGTGGGGACTTGTTCTACTCTCCTTAGGGCAGCCCCAGGGGGCATCTTTAAAATCTCGCCATGCAAAATACGTCCCCTTTTTTTGCAATTGTTGCTGCCATGAAAATGAATGGAATAACCAACCTTTTAAAAATATTTTTAACCTGGCGGCCAGTTTTCTATAGATTAGTCCTTGGCTTACAACCATTCATTTAGTGGCTGTTCGAAATGACTGAAAATGACCGTTTTTCACACTTACGACCATTGCAATATCTCCATGATCAGTGTGATCAAAATTTGGATGCTTGGCGACTGAACTGACTCATATTTATAACAGTCCTGTGGGGTCATGTGGTTCTCCTTTTGTGACCTTCTGGCAAGCCAAGTCAATGGGGAAGCCAGATTCACTTAACGACAGTGCGACTAACTTAACAACCGCAGGGATTTACTTAACAATTGTGGCACGGAAGGTCCTAAAACTCACTGAACAACTGCCTTGCTTAACGATAGAAACGTTGAGCTCAGCTGTGGTCGTAATTTGAGGATTAACTGTGTTTCAGCCTTGTTTGTGGGGGGGGGGGGTTTCAAAGGATGGCAACCATCTCTTGGAAATGGGCTGTTACGCTTCCCATTTCACAGATGGTACAAGTGAGGAAGGCTCCATCGCTTAAGGCAAGTCAAGGAACATTTTCCTTGATCCTTAGCCACTTTTCTAGCTCCAGAGTCAAAAAAAACCTACGGATCTTGATCCTTCTGCCTGCCATTTTAACCTTTCTTTTTTTTTCTCCCCCCCCCCCCCCCCCCTTCTATCAAGGCTGACGAATTCATCATTGAAGCAGTCCACCTGAAGCAGGTGAGCAGGGTGAGAATAGGGCATGACGGCAAAGGAGGAAGCAGTGGCTGGCACCTTGCTAAAGTGATAGTGAGGGAAGATGGACAACCAGAAAGTGAGGCTCAAGAATTCCCATGCTACAGGTATACAATACGAATCAGGATCTTCTCAGGTACTAGGCCCTTCAGCCACATATCCAAGGCATCTGGATAAATCTTTTGCCTTAATGCCTGCTGGTCACAACAGAGTCCCTTGGGTTATACAGATAGAGACCGTAATTTGAGGGGTCCTTGGTTGGTTGCTTAGTTGGGGTGTGTGGGTCTGAACTTGGTTGTTTTCTTACAGAACATTTCTTTAGGCAGGTAACATCATCAATGCTGTGTCCATTCTCTTATATATGCATATATAACAAATCCCACTCACTAACCTTAATGATGCTACCTAATTTGGGCAAGAAAATGTCTGCAAGAAAACAACCAAGCTCAGAGAGCACTAAGGACCCCTCATTTCAGCTACAAACATTTCCCCTTATTAGATCATTATTATTGTTTTTTACAAAACCCAACATTAAAACCTTATTGTAGTGCTATACTGGATGCAACAGAAGCCAGCCATCTGGGTGACCTTTAAAGAGAAAGCCACAATTCGTATCAACAAATTAGAAAAAAAAAAACAATCTTGAACTGTTAAGCAAGAAATTGTTGGGATGGTCCCATCCAACTTCTTCATGGTGGTTTATATATGCTGCCAAAAAGAAAAGACTCAAACAAGAGATCTACACCATATGAACTGGAATGACAAAGCCGCCCCTGATATTTCAGTAGCCAAAGGTCTCCCGTAATATAAGATTCTTTTCAGCAAACAACCTCCAGAGAAATCCCTGGTGGGGGCATGTTTAAATACTTAACAAAGCGTTTCCGCCCCTCGAAGCATGAGCTGTGAAAGCATGTTTATTTCTTTTGGAGCCAAGAATAATGTCAGATGGTTAAGGGATAGGCAGAGAGGTTCAGTTTGGAAACAGGTCATAACATTGGGCCCGGCTCACTGAGCAACCGCTTTGCTTAACAACGGATAGTCTGGTCTCAGTTATGGTTATATGTCGAGGACGACCTATCTGGAGCCAAGGCTTTGAAGCAGGCCGCAATTGCACAATAATAAAAACATAAATGCACAGATAAAAACAGATGCCTTTTCAAGTAGAAAGATAGCACCGCTGACAAAAAAAAAAGTGGCACTAAAATGTTTTTCTGACAGCTTTTCTTAAAATCTGCACAGAGATTTTATTTATTTATTCTTAAAAAAATATCAATGACATTTAAAACTTGGAAATTTTCTACCGTATACATTCTAAAGTACAGCTTCGGCGGTGTTACGACTTCTTTCCTGCCTCATTCTCCAGCAATATATAAATTAGAGTTGCATTCATACTTTATCCCAAAGGTCCTTTTTCAAAAGGCAACTAAACTTGGTTTTTTTCCTTGAAGACATTTTGCTTCTCATCCAAGAAGCTTTTTCTGTTCTGCCTTAATGGTGTAGAATGGAAGGATTTATATTCCTACAGTCCTCTGGTCGTTAGTACTCCCTCTGAGATTTATTGAGGCCATTTGGAAGCAGGGGGTGGGATTCTACTGGTTCGGACCGGTTCTATAGAACTGGTGGTTATGATTCTGCACAGTTTGGAGAACCGGCAAATCGTGCCCCTAGCTGGCTCTTCCCCGCCCAGTCAGTCCTTATCGCACATGCGCGACATCGCGTGCATGCCCGACATCACTGACTGCATTCTTTCCTGCCCAGTCGCTCCTTAAGATATTTCTTTTTTTCCCCCTCCTGAGGACCAGCTGTTCAGGTGATCAGTGTGCCGGGATCCCCCTTGCTGTCTTACTGCTTCGCCCAGGAGGCTTTCCTGAGGCCCAGGAGGCAAAAAAGGGGGGGGGGCAGCGCTGCAAAAAAAGAAGAAGCCATGCTTACCCAGTCACGTGGCCACACCCACCTAGCCACACCCACAGAACCGGTTGTTAAAATTTTTGAATCCCACCTTGCTTGGAAATCACCTGAATAGTGTAAATGGATGTTGAACCTGCTTGGAATTGCTGAAAGGACTGTGTGGTAAACATGAGATGGGTTGTCTGGTATCCCCCCCCTCCTGTTGTGACAAGGCTGTTCAGTCTTAATGTAGATGTCCTTTTTGACTCCTCTTTCAAACTAATGGTCCTCTCTGTCCAGATTGTGGACTTTGCTATCTTCAAAAGAGTGCCTTTGTCTTTCAAATGCAGATAGGCTGCAGTCCACACCCATTTGTACTGTTCAGGTGACCCCCGAGGGCACAGATAAACCTCCAAGTGGCTTCAACGACCTTCAGAAAGAATTTAATGACCAGATGACTGCAAGAAATATACTGTAAATCCTTCCATCCCCCATTGTTCAGTCAGAACTGAAGAAGCTTCTTGGATGGGAAGCGAAATGTCTTCAAGGAAAAAACAAAGGAAGTCCAGTTGCCTTTTGAAAAAGCACCTTTGGGACAACCATGACCTGGATGACAGAGAATCTCCGTCGACACCCATAGTTTATATTACCCCAGAGAATACATACAAAATAAGAATTCAAAACCAAGATGTTCTAATCGTGACAAAAAGGAATATTAAGCCAACAAAACTCCTGCAAATAACCCTGGAAAAATGGGAAAAAAGTATTTAACGTATATATTTACCCCAAAGGAAGATCACCCCAAAGTTATCTCCATCTTTGATGGAGAAACAATTTTGTTTTCAGTACTATATTCTCAGAGATTCTCAGGGGACTTTTCCATGTAAAGCTAATTATTTGGGGGAAACGAAATTTCATTTCAGATACATGCAACTTAACTATCTCCTTAGGTACCTTTTGGCTGCCTCTGAGAAAAAATGATTTTGCTGTCCTCATACCTCCATTATCTCAGACTTCTAGGGTACAACCACATGATAGCCTGCAGAGGAAGCAGCCAATCCACGATGACACCTTCAGTTCTCTATCAACATGGCTGCCTTCTGTTTGTAGGTTGTGTTGTGGTCTCCTTAAGACCAAGGTGTGAGCCCACTGCATCCTCCATTATAAAGGAAAGTAGACATCTCCATGACCTGTAGATTTTGGATAAAACCCATTCCAGGCCTGCTGGTCAAGGAGACTTCCGAATCCTTCATGGTTTTGAAAAGCTTAATTTTGATTCACAGCGATGTGATGCTTTGATTTTGAGTCTGGTTGAATTTTATATGGTCCAAGGGCTGATAATCAATCGACCAATCAAGGATAAAGAAGTATGGTTGAACCTACTGCAAGGATGTTGCTGAAGGCAGCATTTTTGTGGAGAACAATCCTAGCTTTCTTTCATTTGAATTAAGAATCATTAAATTGGAAAAATGGCCTCTGTTTGGGGAAAAAGAAAGGATGAAGAGAAGAAATATTTATTCCATTTGAGATGGTGGACATTTTTATTAAGAATGTGTTGTTCTTAACCCATTTCCATTAATATTGAGAACTGAATACAGTGGTATCTTGGTACACAACTGGTTTGAAACTCATCAAATTTGGTACTCAAAGGCATTTTGAGGTGAAAATTGTGTCCCGGTACTCAATGTTTGTTTGGTACTCAATGTACAAGCTAAAACTTTTCAGTGTCAGCTGACTTGTAACTCACTACCTTATAGGGAAAAAATTGTTTGGTACTTATCGTTTTTGGTAGTCATCACATCTCCCAGAACCAAACAGAGGGATAGAGTCAAGATCACGTGAAGTATTAATACCACTTTATAAGGCCTTGGTAAGGCCACACCTAGAGTACTGCATTCAGTTTTGGTCGCCATGATGTAAAAAATGATGTGGAAACTCTAGAAAGAGTGCAGAGAAGATCAAGAAAGATGATTAGGGGACTGAGGTCTAAAACATACGAAGAACAGTTAAAGGAACTGGGTATGTCTAGTTTAATGAAAAGAAGGACTGAGGATACATGCTAGCAGTGTTCCAATATGTCAGAGGCTGCCACAAAGAAGATGGAATCAAGCTATTCTCCAAAGCACATGAAGGCAGGACAAGAAGCAATGGGTGGAAACTTACAAAGGAGAAAAGCAACTTAGAACTAAGGAGAAATTTCCTGACAGTTAGAACAATTAATCAGTGGAACAACTTGCCTCCAGAGGTTGTGAATGCTCCAACACTGGAAGTTTTTAAAAAGATGTTGGCTAACCACTTGTCTGAAGTGGTGTAGGGTTTCCTGCCTATGCAGGGGGTTGGACTAGAACAGCGGTTGCCAGCCGGTGGGCCGTGAGAAAATTTTGGTGGGCCACAGAGAAATCTCAACCCTAGAGCGAAGTAATTAATCCAGGCTGAGCAGAAACGCAAGGCTGCGCCACCCACATGGCCCGCAGGAATCCTCTCCGCCCACTCACTCCTTACCCGGTAAACTTGCCTGCTAAATTGCTATTTTTCCTTTTTCCAACCATCAGGTGTTCTGCTGTGCTGGGAGATTTAGATTAGCTAGGAAGCAGGAAATGGTTGGATTTCTTCCTTTCTAGCTAGTCTTTAGATCTTCAGCTCAGCACAGCTGAACCTCCCTTAGGACTGAAGGTTTGCTTGCAAGCAAATTCAGTGCAGACTCACGGCAAGCAAATTTGAGAGACTGAGCTAGCCGATGGCAGATAGATAGATCACTGAATGATTCTGTGAGCAACTCAATCTGCCTGCTTTGCCTGATTTTGGGTAAAAGTTGTCTTTTTATATATATAAAAAAGTCAATATTTATATAAATATTTATAATATTTACATACAAGTCATGCCCAGCCAGTCACATGACCACCAAGCACACCCACAAATTAGGCCACACCCCCAGAACCAGTTAGTGGTCCCTGGGATCTAAAATTATGAGTTTGGTGGTCCCTGAGGTCCAAAAGGTTGGCGACCCCTGACTAGAAGACCTCCAAGGTCCCTCCCAACTCTTATTCTATTCTATTCTATTCTATTCTATTCTATTCTATTCTATTCTATTCCATTCCATTCCATTCTATTCCATTAACGATGAGTATTGAGGTACCACTGTACTTGATTGGACCAATGGAATTTAAGCCATGATTGTTTCAAGGTTCATATATTGTCAAGAATGATCAAGGCAATATGATAAAACCATATCCTATATACAGTATTATCAAATAATGACTCTGAAGCTTTAACTTTATTGCAGTAGAGCTATTTCAACCAGTATCTTCAATATAAATCCAGTTCTTCACAGGAACATTATAGGCAGACTGTCAAAATTCAAAATATAATATCTTAATATTCACAGCTTGAGATGTGGTAGAGCATAACCAACATCCTTAGAGGATGCTAAATTGAGACAATAATATTCACTAATGATGTTTATAAGTTTCCATGCCTCCCCTTGGACTTTCCTATAATTACATTCCTGTTTATTTCCTTCAAGACTAGGCAATAATGTCCATCCTAACAAAAAACAAAGATCTATATAATGACCTTTTGCAACCTGTACAATCCAATGACATTTGTTCAGAAGATGGCCAGATTACATGCCTCCAGTCATAACTTCCTTCTTCCTCATCCCTCTTGTCACCATATGAAATGCTTGCTTAATGTGCCTTCAGGATCTCCAGTCAAGGACGGGCAGAGAAGTATGCGTCCAATTGTCCAGCTTTCCTCAGTGGACATTCAGCTACAATGGCATGACAAACTGTTTAAACAAAATGCTCAGGATTTAACAAAGAACATTTTGATGCCACCCACTTAGTATGAAATTACTCTCGCTTAGCATCGGAAACCTCAACTAGTGAAATCAGCAGCTCCCAGAGAAATTGCTACCAAAAAGGAGAATTTGTTATTAATTGGTAACAGCAGAATTGTTGACAATCGTCTTGAAGTGTTTGTTAATCAGTGGGACAATGGACTGTCTTGGAGAGCGTGTGACAGAAGTGAGCATAGACAAATGTGAAGAAGACAAGAAGTTAAGAAGACTGAGAAGTCTTCAACAGTGTAGTAATTTAATCTCTAGTCATTAGATTCCCTTTCCTGTGATGGGATTCTGTCCTTCAACAAGATTGGGAAAACACATAGATACTCTGGCCCCAATTGTGGGATGCTGGAAGGAACGTATTTCTTTGAAGACTTCTATTCTTAAAACACATTGTGGTTTTTGTCCTTTTTCTCCCCCACATATCTTTCTTATACTCTTCCACTATTTCTGTTCAGTTGCATCAATCTTCTCCAAGTTACAAACAAGATAGATGTTGAGACTTTGGAAAAAATGCAGAGAAGAGCAACTAAGATGATTAAGGGCCTGGAGAATAAAACAAAGGAATTTGGGGAATTTGGTATGCGGTTAGTCTAGAGGAAAAGAAAGAATAGGGGTGACATGATAGAAGTATTCCAGTATTTGAAGGGATGCCACAAAGAAGAGGGGGATCAACGTATTTTCCAAAGCACAAGAAACAACGTATGGGAACTAATCAAGGAGAGAAGCAACCTGGAATTTAGGAGAAACTTCTAACAGTGAGGACAATTAACCAGGGGAACAGCTTGCCTTCACAAATTGTAGGGGTTTCATCACTGGAGGTTTTTAAGAAGGAACCGGACAGCCACCTCTCTGAAATGGTCTCCTGATTAAGCAGTGGGTTGGACTAGAAGACCTCCAAGATCCCGTCCAACTCTGATATTTCATCAGATCTATTTGAAGTTATTAACACGTCTGTGCTTATCATTGGTTTTGCTTCTACACTGCAGAAGATTAATTTTTATTTTTATTTTTGACATAAGATCTATCACTTGTCATAGCCAAGAATGATCATCCTTAATGAGCATTGAACTAAAATAGCTGGGAAAATATGATCCTTCTGCCATGACTTTTTTTTAATGCTAGTTTGCACATTTCAGTAGAAGACAAAAAGTGTAGTTGCTTAAACAATTATGTTAATTGTCCTTGTCTGTTGTTGTTTAAAAGGTATAGAATTAATTTTCAAGTACTGTGATCTACATCAGGGGTCTCCAACCTTGGCAACTTTAAGTCTGGAGGGCTTTAACTTCCAGAATTGTGGTAGACTGGGGAATTTGGGGAGCTGAGGTCCATAAGTTTTTAAGTGGCCAAGGTTAGACACCCTTTGTCTATATCTTTCAACTTCCTTTTTTAATTTTTAAAATAGTTTTATTAAATGATTTTACATGTATAGTAAGGGCATTACAAATATAGTAAATTGAAAGAGGAAAAAAGGAAAATGGAGACTGAAAAAAATAAATAAAAGAAGAGAAACCTTTAAATATATATATATATAAAATGGCTTCCAATCTTCCTTTCGGTAGTTATGTATAAAATTATAAACAAATTTCTCTAAGATTACCTGGTAATTCCCTCCTTTCAACAGTTACTCTTTTTACTTTTTAAAATCATAAGTCACAAATTCTTTTTTTATGCAAAAGATCCATAAGAGGTTCCCAACCATTGACAAATGTCAATAATGAACTTTCTCTAATCAAAGAAGTCAGTTTGGCCATCGCAATAAATTCTGTCAATTTCCCCAGCTATTCTTCTATGGTGCGTAGCTGAATCTTTCTATCTTCGTGTATCTAATAGATTCACTATGGTAATCATACATTGAAATAATAATTTTAGCCCTTTTTTCCTAATTGCATATCCATCAGTCCTAAAAGGAAAACTTCTAGTATCCATTGAATATTAATCTTTAAAAATCTTTAATTCTTCTGTATCAATATTCATATCTGAATCATTTAATTTTTTTTTACATATCCACCAAGCATGATAGAATGTTGATAGATAGATAGAACAGAATATACGACAGATAGAATATATTGTTCATATTTCCAAAATAATTATGGAATGCTTCTGTACATTGTAGATAATTTTTCTGGAGTCATGTAGAATGATAAAAGTAAATGTATACATGCCCAATCTTTTCCAACTCTAGGGGGCGCTGCTCATTCCTGTTTCTTAGCTGAGAGAACCAGCTTTGTCGGAAGACATGTTCTGTGGTCATGTGGCCAGCAAGACTATATGCTGAGGTGCATAGAACTCTATTACCTTCTCACCTAAGTGGTACCTATTTATCTACTTGCATCTTGTGTGCTTTTCAACTGCTAGATGGGCAGGAGCTAGGGCAAAGGATGGGAGCTCACCCTATCATGTGGCACTTGAATCTTGAACATTTCCAGCTGACAAGCTCAGCATCTTTAACCACCAAGCCATATCCTGTGTGTCAGGATTCCAGCAATTACTCCAATTAAATCATGAGCCTTGAGCCACATCTCCAAAACTAAAAAAAATATTTATTTGAAGGTAACATTCTATGTCTGGTATTTACCTGGGTGTAGCCAACTCTGAGATATGTAATTCACTGTCACCCTTGATCCTGCTTCCCCCCCCCCACCCCCGGGTGTATCATCCAATGAAATATGTCCCTAGCCCAGAGTCATCAATCATGCTCTCCAATTAGATTTTTGCGTGGCAGAAGCTTCCATCATCTTATCAGTCTTTGAAGAAAATATGAATGGAATGTACTTTCGATTCCACACTGCCTCTTGCTCTTTGAAACTCCTCCCTTCTTTCTGTTGTCAACTGTAAAACATATACAAAATGTTTTATGAGTTGACACTGTGTACTATGATACAACATTAAAACATGTAAGATCATAACATAATATAAATTTTAACCCTTTCGACCATATTTTCCTATTGATCCCTCTGTTTCTTATAATAAAAATTCTTAGCCCATCTTATCATACACTCTTTAGCCTGTTCCTCTTCCATTTCAGATTTCAACAAAAATTCATAAATTTTAGCAATGACATGTCCATCAGCTGTACACAATTGCAGTTCAAATTCTTTCTTTGCTTCATACCATATGTTTGTATTCATTTTAACTACTTAATAGAATTTCCCATTGACAATTATATCCTTCTCCCAGCAGTTATTCTCTTGATTTAATTTTATATTCCATTTGTGATTTTCCAATAATTCCTAGTACATTAACCATTTGTCTTTACCTGCTTTTCTCTTCTTTAAAATAATCTGCTGTGATCTATAAAAGTTTTTCAGCCCCAGCCTAGTTTTATATCTATTCATATTCTCAATAGGCACATCTAATAAAATCGCTTTTTAAAATCCACTTTAATTTTATTGTACCATAAACATGCCATCCAAACACTGAATCATGCTCTTCTAGTTCTAAAAGTCTTTTGTTTCGCAGCAAAACCCAATAATTCTTCCAAAGAAAAGGGTACAAAATACAATTTCTATTCCAGTAAACCAAATTCTCCTCTTTCCTTTACATCTTGTAACACTTTGTAGGTGTAGCAAGTGGATGAGTTTAATACGGATGCATTTCCTAGTCCATATTTATCTCTCTCTTTGTGTTGGAATATATGTTAAAATGTATTTTGTATTGCAACAACTACAGAATTATTTAGCCAGTAGATGACAATGTTTAGTGTGCATCTAGGTTATAATCTATGGTTTCTTTATATTCTGAGGAAAGTTTCCTGTTTCCTATTTCCAGTTAAACAGTTGAGCATTAAAGTACATGGTGTGTGTACTCTTTGTTTGTGTGGTGCTTTATATAAACAGATTTTCTAACACTTTGTTCATTTGAAGCCACTATAACTTTTTTCTCATTATATTTTTATTTTTATCAATATAAATAGAAAGAGTAACATGTTCAAAATCCATATAAACAGCGTGTTGTCTGGTTACAATTCTTTTGATAATATTCATCATAGTAATAACAATATGTTCTCTAATTGTAATCTTATAATAACAGTGCTTTTCCCTCATAATATTGATACATACGAATTATTAGTACTAATCAAAATTAATGAAATTAATAAGTTACAGCAATTAACCCTAATATTAAAATTAATTTCTCTTGTAGTTTTCGAAGTTCTAACTCCTGTTTCTCTTGTTTAACTAGCGATAAAACAGATCCCATACCTCAAAATATTGAGTACCTTTTCTTTTGAAGCCACTATAATTTGATTATCAGGAAACCATCTTAGATCTTAAGAGAATTTTCAGGTGAGTGTACACAATACAAGTATACAAGATACTATTGGAACATCTGTGATGTAAAACAAAAGATACCAAATAAATTTTAGGGCTCTTTTGAATTGCCAGCAACTAAAATATAGTTCAAATATTCTGAAATCTTTCCCAAGTTTTACTTTCTTGTTGTGGGTAGGCGGTTAACTGTAAAAAGTAGGTTGAGATATGAGATTTCTTTTCTGCTCCCAAATTTCTGCAGATTACCAAGGACACCTGTACAAGCTGAGTGTCAACGTAGTCTTTAAAAGTGTTTTCTGGTGAACTATTTCCTCCTTCAAATAGATCTGTCTTCCCTAAGAAAAAGAACAACAACAAAAACCTTCATTGGAAGCCTTCTGTAAGCCATTTTAAATAAACAACAAATATCCATTAAAAAAACCCTTCTAAAACCAGTTAAAATGATTGACACTATCCAGCAAAATTTTACTTGCACTAAATTCAAAGCCACTCATCGGAATACATTACTAATGATTGCTCATTGTTTATCTAGAGTAGTCACAATTAGCTGTCTTATTTTTTTAAGTGGTGTACACAAGTTTTTTTTCTGTTTGGTTTCTGACCCACTTTTAATCTCCTGCCTCAGACATTATGGTATGCTTATATTTATACTCTACCATTAAAGTAACCTCCATTGAGGATGATTCTCAAAGAATGCTCTTTCTGCGCCAACTCAGAAAGCTCAAACTGCCCAAGGAGCTGATGATCCAGTTCTACAGAGGAATGATTGAGTCTGTCATCTGCACCTCTATAACTGTCTGGTTTAGTTCTGCAACCCAACAAGACAGACACAGACTTTAGAGAGTAATTAGGACTGCAAAAAAAAAAAAACAATCACTACCAACCTGCCTTCCATGGAGGACCTGTATACTGCATGAGTCAAAAAGGGGGCTTTGAAAATATTTACCCCTCACATCCCGGACATAAACTGTTTCAACTCCTTCCCTCAAAACGATGCTATAGAGCACTGCACACCAGAACAACTAGACACAAGGACAGTTTTCCACCGAACGCCATCTAAACAAATACTAAAACAAACACTATCCAACTATTTACAAAGTCTGTACTACTATTACTGTCATCACTCCTTATCGCCCATTCCCTCCCACTTGTGACTGTATGACTGTAACTTTGTCGCTTGTACCCTTATGATTTATATTGACTGTTTCCTAATAAGATTTGATTGCTTATTGTACCTATGACTATGATTCTTAACTCTCGATGAATGTATCTTTTCTTTTATATATACAGAGAGCATTTGCACCAAGACAAATTCATTGTGTGTCCAATCGCACTTGGCTAATAAAATAATTCTATTCTATTCCATTTGGTGGCTGATCTTGAAAAAAGCTGTGCAGAGTCTGGTCTGGAAAAGCACCAAGAACTCACAAGATTAAAGATTGGACTATAGAAAAACTACAGGTTTTATCATCCCCCTGTTCACACGAGGCAATGACAGATAATTTACGTTCTCATGCCAAGAAAATGATACAACAATCTAGATTGTTGTCTTTGAAAATCAACAACATTGAACTTGACCTGAAGAACTCTGCCTTGATTTCTACTTTATAAAATCTAGAAATGAAGCAAAATGGATGCAGCAGCAAAATAACAGGTTTTAAATTCCATGTAAGATTAACTTGGTGTATTAATGAAGAGTACCTGGAATACAAGATGGTAGGAGTTAGATCAAATGGTGTTATGCATGTTTTCGAACTTTTAAGCCAGACGTGTGTGTGTGTGTGTGTGTGTGTGTGTGTGTGTGTGTGGTATTCAGCTTTGTTCGGGTATTTTCCCACGTCATTATAGTTGTGCTTTTAAAGTTGTAGCGACATTTTGGCAGAATCTCATCTGCCATCATCAGGCTTCTGTATTGTGTTCGTCTGTGAATCAGACTTTCACAGCCATTTTAGTTTTAAATTTGGGGCTAGCCTACTGCTGTGCCAGAATGGTTTTTTCTTCATCCTGATTGGTTGGGAGTCTTGGTCTGTGTTTATTGGTCTTGGAGTTTGCTGTGTTCTGCTTGATTGGTATTTCTAATATCTTCTTTCTGTTTTGTGGCTTTTTTTGTCTTGGTTGGCTGGCAACATCGTGTTCCTGTATTGCAGGCTTTTAGTGCAGCTTGGCTCCGATTAAATGGACAGCTATCATTTATTAGGAAGCTAGGTTTCATCTGGGTGCCTGGTTGGGGTGGCACGAAGCTTGCACTGGCATGAAGCCGAAAGCACCAGCCTGAGGATGGTGAGTGGGACCTCGCCGAAACGTCACCAAGATACTCTTAATCTTACATGGGAAAAGACCCGAACACACCTATACCTACATACCTGTACCTGTGAAAATCTATGAAAACAAATCCACGAAACAAAAAATCTACGAAAACACACCCTAAAAAGAACAGAATTGGCCCTAATTAGAAATGAACTTCACACAAAAAGATTCCTCCTAGACCAAATCAACAAAGATCTCCTCACACTTCACCTCAGACTCAGCAATAAGATTCACCCCGCATTTTGGGACAAATCCAAACAACTCGCTGTCTGGAGAGCCGAAACAAAGACCACCCTCAAGACAGACACACACACCAACAAACTCAAAAAACTACAACAATGCCAGAAACAAACTCCTCCCCCCTCATAGCCACACATGAAACAAACAGTGCACAACATCTCAGACAAGATTCTCACCGAAGCCGAAACCAATGTCCTTTCGAAAGGATTCAACTTTGCTGTTGCTCCCAAACACATCCCCACAAAAACCATTATATGCGAAGCTGAAACCAGCCTGACCAAAACCAACCCTGGTAATGCTAACAGAATCAGATTTGAAATCACCAACATCCTCTGCACTAGTAAACCACCCAAAAGCAACTTATCCAAAGAAGAGCAAACTGCACTACTTAACCTGAAAGAAGACACCAGCATAATAATCCTACCAGCAGACAAGGGCAATGTGACAGTGGTTATGAACACATCTGACTACCAAATCAAGTTAACCAACCTACTCCAAGACCCTACATACAAACCCCTAAACACAGACCCCACCACCTACCTAGAAAAACCACCAGATCCAAAATAAAAGCCTCCCCCATCAGTGAAGAAATCCAGCAAAGAATCATACCCAGAGAGAAATCATCCAGATGCCCTAAGCTTTATGGTCTCCCCAAGATACACAAAGAAGGAATCCAACTTAGACCAATAGTCAGCTCCATAGGCTCACCTCTACAAAACCTAGCCAAATTTCTCGCCAAACAACTTCAGCCCTATGCAAAATCCATCAACTCACATGTAAGAAACTCATTCCAGTTCATTGAGATCATAAAGAAACAAAACTTACAACCCAG
>NW_020769372.1:6275580-6291720 GCF_900518735.1 Pseudonaja textilis | reverse complement strand
TCTATCTATCTATCTATCTATCTATCTATCTATCTATCTATCTATCTCCATCCACCCATCCAATCTTCCATCTATCTAGTCTCTCTATCATCTCTATCTCTACCTCTATCCATCTCTATCTATCTATCTATCTATCTATCTATCTATCTATCTATCTATCTATCTATCTATCTTCCATCCACCCATCCAATCTTCCATTTATCTAGTCTCTCTATCATCTCTATCTCTACCTCTATCCATCTCCATCTCCATCCATCTGTGCATCCATCCATCCATCCATCCATCCATCCATCTATCCATCCATCTATCCATCCACCCATCCAATCTTCCATCTATCTAGTCTCTCTATCATCTCTATATCTATCTACTTGTATCTATCTATCTCTCCATCTCTCTCCATCTCTCTCCATCTCTCTCTATCTCTCTCTGTCTCTCTCTCCCTCTCTCCATCCATTCTTATTTATTCTATATTTCATATTTCTTAACCTGCCATCTTCCTCAGAGAGAGGCTCTGGGTGGTGTACAATAACACCAATGCAATTAAACATTAAAATCAGAATACTTTAGGATTAAAAGGTTTTTTTTTAATGTTTATTTTATTCAAAAGATTAAAATACCAAAGCAGGGGGGTGCAATGAACAGAAGCAAAGCAAAACTAAACAAGAACATTAAAAATGTGAATAAAAAAAATTAACAAAAAATACAAAACTAGATAAGAACAATAAACAAATGCAAATGAAAATAATAATAACTTCCCCCTTCCCCCTTGGAAAACAGGTCCAAAATTCATAAGCTTCTACATCTATTTGCAATCCAATTTGAGCTGTCATACATTCTATATATGAAGAAAAAAATAGTTAACACGTTAAATAACAGCAAAGTAAAAGTTCAAGACAATCTGTTATTGTATTTTACTTGTAGAAAAACTACAATGGTTTCTTATCAACTCCAAAATACTACAATCATCTTTGATTCCATCCAGGTCAAATACCCTCCTTTGGCTCTTAATAATAAAACCTTGCCTTAGGATTCTATTTGTAAATTGTGTGTGCCTGCTTCACAAGGGGAGGGGCAGAATTATTGTTTTTGAAATATATTTATCAGTATTAAATTAGGTGGGAATATATATATATATATATATATGATGATGGCATATGAGATTCTGCTGAAACGTCGCTACAACTTTAAAAGCACAACTACAATGACATGGAAAAATACCCGAACAAAGCTGAATGCCATACATGTAAGTACCCGCGAAAACTTAAGAAAAATATATACACACACACACACACACACACACACACACACACACACACACACACACAGAGTAATATATATGTATGTTTTTATGCACATTTTTCTTTCTGTGTCTTGTCTAGTTGTTTTGCTTTTTATTTTATTTCCTTTCCTTTTTTTCTTTTGGAGTTTGTATTTTAATGTTTTGAATAAGAATAAAAAGAAAAGAAGAAAAAACATCCCATCCAAATATTAATCCTACTTAGTTTTCTCAAGGTCATCTAGAATAACTGCTATAGAAATAAGAAGTGAACGAAAGGAAAGCTTGAGGAGAAATTTGATGAATTAATCCCTGCCAGGTGGATGTTTCAAAAACCAAAGTCTTTGTTGCTTGTTCCTCCAAAAGATAAATATGCCTGAATTATTATGAGATGCAATTAAATATTTTTCTGTGTCACTGGGTTTCGGGTATTTTTTTTTTTTTTAAAACAACTCCAATAAGAAATTCTCTAGTTGTTACACAGATTTTCCCTCCTGCACATGGCCCTCCTGAGTTCCATTTTCACTGGCAGAAGCACCATGGGCTAGTCCTTCACTATTTCCAGGGTGACCCCGTGGGCCAGATTTAAGCACCCCATGGGCCAGATCCAGCCCACAGGCCTTGAGTTTGACACCCCTGTTTTATTGTATGCTAATGCTCTTTACAAGAATCTGAACTACTAATGGTGAAAGCAAATTGGCGGTAGATAAGAGTCAACGGAATTCAAGGTGGGATGGACTTAGATAGGCACGAAGGCACTCAAGACTAATGACACGTTTGACACCTCCTTCTGGCTTGGCCTGGTCGTCTCTTATAGACAGAAGATGCTGGGGTTGGAATCCCTGCAAACTCCAGAGCATTTTTTCGATTTTGGATGTTAACTTTTCTTCTGCTCTTTTCTCTGAATAAACTAGAAAAATTAAGGGGTGCATAAAGCAAGGAGAGAAGGGAGGGGTGGGAGATAGAAACCCTTATAATTGTGTAAAGACCTGACTGCAAGTCATTGAACTCGGGCTCTGGATTTCTGCACACCATTTTAATTATTCTCTGCTTCGTTTCTCTCTCTTCTGCTTTAAACAAGTGATCAACTACGAGATATGCACCGTTACCGGAGATGTACGGAACGCAGGAACCAACGCAAAAGTCTTTCTGCAGGTTTATGGTGAGCTGGGTAAAACGGAGGTACTGATTTTGAAGAACAGGTCCAACAACCATGAACGGGGAGCCGTGGAAAAATTCAAGGTATGCTGTCAATAGGATCAGGAGGGAATTCTAATATCCACTCACAAAGATTCTGAGAAAGAAAACATTGGAATTGCCACAAGGCTTGGAGATTAGGTACAATATCTTCAGAAATCTGTTCCTTTGACATTGTCTTTGCCTGTGTTTGTTGTCCATTACAAACTAAATGATGAGTGCCCAATCTTTTGGGTTGCCTGGACCACACCGAGTGAAGAGGAATTGTCTTGGACCATGTATAAAATATATAAAATCACTTAAAGTTGCCAGGTTTGGAGAAGATCACATAGAAGGTCAATCCAGGGTACAACCCACTGAACAAGGTACTTAAGTACAGATAGTCCTCGACTTACGATCACAATTGAGCCCGATTTTTTTTGTTGCAGAGTGAGACATTTGGTAAATGAGATTTGCCCCCATTTGATAACCTTTCTTGCCACAGTTGTTAAGTGAATCACTGCAGTTGTTCAGTTAGCAACATGGTTGTTAAGTGAGTCTGGCTTTCCCACTGACTTTGTGTTGGAATTCATTGTTGGAATGCATTTCTATGCAACAACTAGAGTAGTATTTAGCCAGTAGATGGCAGTGTTTACAAGTTTGTGTCGATGATATATATTCTATGCTCTTTTATTCTAAGTTTCCTGTTTCCTATTACAGTTATACAGTTGAGCAGTAAAGCACATGGTGACTGTATTCATTGTTAGCTCTGAGTGCTGCTTTGTATAAACAGAATTCTTAACACTTTGCTTATCAGAAAGTGGTAAAAGGCAGGGACTCCGGGACATTGCTACCATCATAAATATGAGACTGTTGCTAAGCATCTGAATTTTGATCCACATGGTCAGGGGGATGCTGCAATGGTTGTGAGTGTGAACAACAATCACAAGTCACTTTTTTCAGTGCTGCTGTAACTTTGAATGGTTACTAAATGAACTGTTGTAAGTCAAGGACTACCTGTAGAACTCCAAATATTTTTCCAATATTGCAAAAAATTCCTAACAGTAAAAGTACGTGGAAAATGGAAGTAATTACCCTGTAAGATGATGGTTTTCTTTCATTATATATGTGCCTCTGGAAGCTAGACTGTTGGAGATGCTTCAATTTGGACTCCTGCATTGAGTAAGAAGTTGGACCCTGTGGCTTTGAGTCCTTGTAAGACCAGTAAATAGACCAGAGGTGGTATTCAGCAGGTTCTGACCAGTTCTGGAGAACCGTTAGCAGACATTTTGAGCAGTTCAGAGAACTGGCAAATCCCACCTCTGACTGGCCCCGCCCCCATCTATTCTCTGCCTCCCATTGAGTCCCAGCTAATCGGCTGGGTCTTCTTTGGTTGCCCTGCACAGGAGAACGGAGCTGGAAAGCAGGTTAGTGGAGTGGGGAGAGAATGCAATTTTGTAGTAACCTTCCCCTGCCATGCCCACCAAGCCATGCACCAAGCTAAACAGAATGTCAGAGTTCCAAGTAATATGCCCATACCAAGCAGAACTCCAAGGCTAGCAGGTTCCTCAAAGAACAGGTTTAATGAACATATCATATTGGCACAAACTGGTGAACACTGACTGAAAAGGTTCCCACGGCTTTCACCTAATTAAAAGTTTTCCCCTTTTTCAAACAATCAGTCACATGGTCCAATCAAGGTGCTCTCTAGTTGCTTGGAACTTCACTTCTCCTCTTTTTAGCCACCTGTCGGAATGTCCTTGGTTCCCAGGGGAAATGATTTTGTTTTGGCTACAAAACCTCAGCTATCTCTTTCCCCACTCCCTATTCCTCGGTACTATTGTGGCAACACTAAAGTCTCCAAGATGGCTTCAGTCAAGCCAGCTTCAGAGTTGACACGGGGATGCCAGTAGGGGTACATTTAGAGGATGAATTCCACCATAGAATTATGCTTCTTTTCTCCAGATTTATAGTTACCATATTACACCAAAATTAAATGTGCATGATCCTGCTTGGAAAATGTCAATATTAACCAAAGAAGAAATCCTTCAGGTTCCCATACAACTTAAGGTCAGGTATAGGGTGCTTGCTATTGACTAGGGATAGTCCTTGACTTACAGCCATTC
Organism: Pseudonaja textilis; assembly: GCF_900518735.1. Next base: position 6,287,142 of record NW_020769372.1, on the reverse strand, counting down.
AATTAGTGACTGTTTAAAGTTACAACAGCATTGAAAACAAGTGACTTGTGATCATTTTTCACATAACCGTTGCCACATCCCCATGGTCACATCATTAAATTACGTGCAACTAGCATGTATTTCTGATGGTTCTGGTGTCCTGAAGTCATGTAATCATCTTTTCCAACCTGTCAAGCAAAGTCAATGGGGAAGCCAGCTTCACTTAGCTACCCTGTTATAGACGTAAAAACTGCAGGGATTCATGTAACAACTGTGGCAAGTAAGGTTGTAAAATGGGGCAAAATTCACTTACCAACTGTCTTGCTTAGCAACTGAAATTTTGGGCCTGGTTGCAGTCATAAGTTGAGGACTACTGTAATAAAATTCAACTTCACTTAAAGCAGCTGTTTTAGGAGGTTGCAGATAACTGTGTTTCTGTTAGGGATACACCCTAGCAGAATCTGCACGGCAGTCAGGCAGTCAGGCAAAATATGTGAGATAAACGTTTTTGTAGCTTACACTCAGTAAAACAGATACACAGTGCTAGTTAAATAGTTTATTCCAGTAAGAGTTATAGCATAGTCAAACAGTCCATATATCATTCACTAATTCAGTCCATCTAGGGATTATTCAGTTGCAAATTCCAGTGTCGAAAAAGAGAGGTCAGTAAACTTACAAATATCAGTCCAGGAATATATCTCCTCGCAGTAGAGATATGAAGAAGTCAAAAACTCCTCTCTTCCTTCAGCAACTCAGCAGTAGGGAAAACACGCAGTTAACAAACCATCAATTCATCAAACCAGTCAATCGTCAGGGAATCGTCAGCAATCAAGCAGGTTCTCTTGCTCCCTCTTATGGCGGTTCAACACCGCACCCAAAATTACATGCTTTGCAATTTAAAGTGACACACACTTAAACTTACAATCATAGTTTATATATATTATTTTACCCAAACTACGTTAGGTACCCTTGTTATTCCTAACAGTTTCCCAGAAAATAAGACCCAACCGGAAAATTAGCCCTAGCATGATTTTTCAGGATGCTCGTAATATAAGCTCTACCCCCAAAATAAGCCCCAGTTAAGATCATCAGCCAGACAAACACATTTAGTACCGTATTTCCCCAAAATAAGACCTAACTGGAAAATAAACTCTAATGCCTCTTTTGGAGCAAAAATTAATATTACACCAGGTCTTGTTTCTTGGGGAACATGGGTAGATGCAAATTTTTGTCCCTTGTATTTTCTGAAGCATCTCTTTGAAAACAAATCAGAATTAGTTTAGAGGCTTTTTGGTAACCAGGCAGCGTGAGAAAACCTTGTGTTCCAAACTTGTCTTAGCCACAAATTCATTAATAGGCAGCAGCCATACCTCAAACCTCCTTTCAACTCAGTAATTTGCGCTATAAAGTAAAAAATTCTGTATTATTATCAGGATTAATGAGTTAGTGGTGCACAACACTCTTTTTTAAAAAAAAACAAAAACAAAACTGAAACGCTATTTTACTGCTCCCATTTATTATTCCTATTCAAGATAGAAGCTGTCGATGTTGGCAGAATCTATAAGATCCGAATTGGCCACGATGGGACAGGCTTGGCAGATGGATGGTTCCTGGAAAATGTTGTCATTAAAAAAATGGTGACGAAGATCAACGGGCAAGACAAGAAGAAGAAAAAGAAGAAAAAGAAACCCACAGAAGAGAAAGGGGAAGAAGAGACGAACCAACCAGATCCTATGGAGGTTTATAACTTTGTAGCCCATCGTTGGCTGGCAAGGGACGAAGAGGACAAGGAACTGGTGGTGGAGTTGACACCAGAAGAGGGATCTGAGCTTGAAGGTGAAGGGGGAATCATCATCATCTGTGGTTTTATGATCATGCACTAGCATAACCAACTTTAGGGAAGTGTTTTTTAACCTGGTGTTATTCAATTCGGACAACGGAAATTGAACACATTTGGAAATCACCATGCTAGGGAAGATTCCTTTAGGGTTGTGGTACAAAATATATGACCTGCCTGTATCTCTTTTGTGGTCCTCCAACGCCTATGGAGAGGGGGGCAAAGAAAAAAATGGATCCTTTGTTGGTGTTCGGATGGGATTAAGGGGCAAAAGGGTGGTTGATGGTGACGATGGTGACAACAGAATCACAGAGTTGGAAGGGACCTTGGAGGTCTTCTAGTCTAACCCTCTGTTCAGGCAGGAAGCCCTATACCATTTCAGACAAATGGTCATCCAACCTCTTCTTAAAAACTTCCAGTGTTGGAGCATTCACAACTTCTGGAGGCAAGTTGTTCCACTGATTAATTGTTCTGACTGTCAGGAAATTTCTCCTAGGTTGCTTCTCTCCTTGATTAGTTTCCATCCATTGCTTGTTATCCTACCTTCAGGTGCCTTGAAGAATAGCTTGAGTCCCTCTTCTTTGTGGCAACCCCTGAGATATTAGAAGACTGCCATCATGTCACCCCAAGTCCTTTTTTTTCATCAGACTAGTCATACCCAATTCCAGCAACTGTTCTTTATATATTTTAGCCTCCAGTCCCCTAATTGTCTTTGTTGCTCTCCTCTGCACTCTTTCCAGAGTCTCAACATCTTTTTTTATGACTGACAGTGGTAATTGTTATTACAATGATGATAATTATTATTATTATTGGTTCTGCAACCCAACAAGAGAGACACAGAATTCAAAGGATAATTAGAACTGCAGAAAAAACAATTGCAACCAACCTGCCTTCCATGGAGGACCTGTATACTGCACGAGTCAAAAAGAGGGCTGTGAAAATATTTACAGACCCCTCGCATCCTGGACATAAACTGTTTCAACTGCTACCCTTAAAACGACAGTATCGAGCACTGCACATCACAACAACTAGACACAAGGACAGTTTTATTCCTGAACACCATCACTCTGCTAAACAAATAATTCCCTCAACACTGTCCAAATATTTACTACGTCTGCATTACTATTACTATTAATCTTCCCAAGCCATCTCCATCCACTTGTGACTGTATGGCTGTAATTTTGTCGCTTGTATCCTTACGATTTATATTGACTGTTTCCTAGTATGATTTGATTGCTTATTTGTATCCTACAAATAATTATTATTAAGTGTTGTACCTTATGATTCTTGACTCTTGACGAATGTATCTTTTCTTTTTATATACCCGAGAGCATTTGCACCAAGACAAATTCCTTATGTGTCCAATCACACATGGCCAATAAAGAATTCTATTCTGTTCTGTTCTGTTCTGTTCTATTCCATTCCATTCCGTTTTCTATTCTATTCTATTCTATTCTATTCTATTCTATTCTACTCTACTCTACTCTACTCTACTCTATTCTATTCTATTCTATTCTATTCTATTCTATTCTATTCTATTCTATTCTATTCTATTCTATTCTATTCCATTCTATTCTATTCTGTAATGATAATGTTGTTGTACATTCATTCATGTCCAACTCCTGGCAACTGTATGGACCAGGTTATTCCGAGTTTTGCAGTGTTAATTTAGCGCCAGAAAAATAAACACAGATGGCTGATGCTTCATTTAACATCTTTATAAACATAATAAGTAGATTTTACAAACCAGTTGCAGATTTCTCCAACATGGAACAAACTCAGACAGAAACATGTCGCAAGTAACTTCAGTAGCCCAGAGAACAGAAACAACAGAAACAGACACCAGTTTCACTTTAGTTCAGCAGGCAAGCAAGCAAGAAGCAGTTTCATTTTCAATAGACAGACTTCAGAGATGCAGAGCTTAATAATGAGCCACGCCTAGGCTACTTCTAGTTTCAGTTTCCAGCCTAGGCTACTTCTAGTTTCAGGTTCCAAACAGTCCCCATTGGCTGGCTTAGTTGCTATACCTATTCATTGGCTGATCTTGTTACCATGCTCTGTTCATGAATATACTCTGACATAGGCCCCTCCGCATCTTCCGATCTTGCACTATTTCTTTGAATTGTTCTTTCAGCTGACTGGGTCCAGCTTTGATGGTGTCCAGCCACCATGTTCTTTGGTGACCTGGTTTCCTTTTACTGCTAACTCTTCTCAACATAGGTTGGTTTCTCCAGTGAATGCCCTACTTGATGTGGCCATTCTATCCGGAATGAACCATTAGTCAGTGGAGCAGCTGGCCTTCGGAAGTTCTGGGTGCTCCATCACTTGAGGTTTTAAAGAAGAGATTGGACAACCGTGGGTCAAGCTTGTCATCCCTCCCTTCATGCCCACAAGATATCTAAGTCCAGACTTCTGCTGACTCTCATCTATCATCAGTTTGCCTTGACTGTTAGTTGTTCAGACAGTGAATTGTTCAGATTCTTGTTTAGAGGTAGCTTGGAACAGACATTTATTCATTTGAACAACCCCAGTTCCTGAATTCTTGTGCTTGACGTGATGTTCTCTGGATGCTTGTAGTGATTAGGTGGACAGTGTTGTCAGATGGCAGCGGAATCAGACAGTGAGGAAGAATGGGGACCACAGGGAGTCTGAGGAGGACTCAGACGAGGGTCAGGCGTCTGATGCAGAGATGGGGCCAGGATCATTGGGGAGTTGTGTGCTGACTCCGGAGCCTCCAGAGTCTGGCAGCAGTGAGGCAGAGGAACAAGGGGAGCCTGTTCCCAGTGTGGGTATGCACAGAGCTGCCAGAAGGCAGAACAGCTAAGACAAAAGGGGCAACTCAGGAGTGATTGCTATTAATAATAGATATAAAAAAAGTGCAAAGGTAGAGAAACCTTTGCAGGAAGCAAAGTCGTTCGCTCTATTCAGATTAAACCTTGAAGCTCTGTGTGGACTTTGTACTCATTTGGCTTTTTACAGTTAATTTGGCACTTTAGTTGTTGGCACCAATTCAAAGGAGATAAAGGTGGGTGCTTATCTCGAGCAACTGTTTGAGATTCATTACGGGCTGGGAGTTCCCAGCATTGAAATAAAACAAGAATTGTTTGAACTAAGCGTGTGCTTAATTATGGTCTCCAGAAGCCTTGGTCATAACAGACAGGTCAATGTAGAAAAAGGAGGAAAAGTGTGCTCCTGGAGTCAAGCTTAGGATCACAGTGGAACATGAGCCTTAAGAAGTTCCTAACAAAGCCACCCTTCACAACAAACCCTTTTGAGCTGGAGAAAAGGAACTGGAGAGAAAAAGATACTGAACAGCCTTGATCCAACTGTTCTACTTAGCCATAGCCTAATTTGGTTTCAGGCAAAGAAGGCAGCCTCAGAAATTAAGAGTAAAGTAATAGTGAACTGAACTCGCTTCTCAGAAAAGGGCTCAGCTTGTTATATTGGTTTGTAGTGAAAGAAAGCAGATTTTCAGCCCCCAAAAAATGTCTGAAGACCATTTGATTGACATATTCATAATTTACTTTTTCTCTAGCAAACACCTACGAAGCCCATGTTATAACTGGAATGATATGGGGAGCTGGTACTGATGCCAATGTTTACCTGAGCATCTATGGTGAAAGGGGAGACACTGGGGAACGTCATTTGAAGTACTCGAATAATCTGAACAAGTTTGAAAAGAAACAGGTAAGTAGCCAAATAACAGAACTCCAAAGGATTTGCTCCATATGTCGTGTTTTCCCAAAAATAAGACCCGTCTTATATATTTTTTTGCCACCAAAAAAGGCACCAAGTCTTATTTTCGGGGGACATCATCCACTGACTAACCTCACTTGCGTGCGTCGCCCCTGGCCTCCTTTTCTGTCCATCTGTCTGTCCATAATTCCATTTCTGTCTGTCTGTCTATCTATCATCTATCAATCGTGTGTCCTCTCTCCATCCATCCATAATTTCATGTCTCTCTCTGTGTGTGTTTCTCTGTCTGTGTCTGTCTATATCTATCTATCTATCTATCTATCTATCTATCTATCTATCTATCTATCTATCTATCTATCTATCTCTGTCATCTCTCTTTCCATCCATCCATAATTTCATGTCTGTCTGTGTCTGACTGTCTGACTGTCTCTCTGTCTCTGTTCTCTGTCTCTATCTATCTATCTATCTATCTATCTATCTATCTATCTATCTATCTATCCATCTATCTATCCATCTAACCATCTAGCCATCTAGCCAACATCTAGCTATCATCTCAATCACCCCCCTCTCATCCATCTGTGCATAATTTCATTTCTGTCTGTATGTGTCTGTCTCTCTATCTCTCTATCTTTCTATCTCTCTATCATCTATATGTCTATCATCTCTCAATATCTGTCTGTATTCCATCTCTCTCAATGTCTGTCTGTCTGTCTGTCTCTCTGTCTCTCTGTCTCTCATCTATCCATCTGTCTTTCTTCTCTCTCTCTGTATCATCTGTCTGTCTATCTGTCTGTCTGTCTATCATCTATCTAACCTTCTGTATCTCTCCTCTCTCTCTCTCTCTCTATCCATCCATTATTTCATTTCTTTCTCTCTCCCTCTCCGTCTCTCTCTGTCTTCCTCTCTCTCTTCTATTTCTAAACCACCCACCAGCCTCGATTTTAGTCTCAGAACACAAACTACAAGATTGTGATCCTCTCTGCCTTGTGCTGTTGCAGGTAGATGTATTCACTGTCCAAGCCATCGACTTGGGAGAACTGAAGAAACTGAGAATTCGCCATGACGACTCGGGAAGCAATTCAGCCTGGTTCCTGGAAAGAATCGACATCATCGACACCAAAGAGGATAGGAAGTGAGACTGAGTCAAGAGTTAATTAGCCAAGCAGCTACTCCAAATTAGTCTCCCAAAATTCAATTGGTTGGAATTAGAATCCATAGGAGAAATGGATGGTATAGTGTTAGATTTTGCAGCAGAAATTCAGATCCAGAAAGCACACACAGATGACTTATTCAGCAGGATTCATGAACTTCTTTATGTACATAATAACACGTGAAGTAAATGTACAAGACCAACAGCAGATTCTTCCAATGTGCTAGCAGTTATAGGCAAAACACAAGCAGAGGAGAGAACAGCAGTTTCAGTTTCAATTCAGCAGTTGCAGACAAGACTGCGGCTTCGGAGGACAGAGCTTAATATAGAGCCACAACATATAGGCAGTCCTCGTTTTTTTAAAAAAATCCTTGTCTCCTTGTCTGCTTTTGGAATGGAACTTCAGCAGGCCATTCATGGATCAAATGCATGTGCTGTCCCCCTTCTCCAAATAGTTCCACATTTCAAAATAGCTGACATTTGTTTAGGAAAGGATGAGAACCAAATGTAAAACAAATCTCCACTTTTTAAAAAAATCCTGTGACCTTTCTAGATCCTTTTGCTCTTAGAAATTGTGTACTTTTTGCCTAATTTTGTATTCTACCAAGTACATTCTACCCAGAAAATGCCACCTGATAATCAAATGGAAATGGATGGAATATGGAGTGGAGAAGAGCTGAGTGGAACAGAAGAGGACAGGATGGAACAGAATAGGGAATGGAACAGAATGGAATAGAGTACAGTAGAATATATGGAATGGAATGGAATAGAATGGAATAGAATAGAATAGAATAGAATAGAATAGAATAGAATAGAATAGAATAGAATAGAATAGAAAATATGGAAAGGAATGGAATAGAATGGAATAGAATAGAATAGAATAGAAAATATGGAATGGAATGGAATGGAAAATAGAATAGAATAGAAAATATGGAATGGAATGGAAAATTAGAATAGAATAGGATAGGATAGGATAGGATAGGATAGGATAGGATAGGATAGGATAGGATAGGATAGAAAATATGGAATGGAATGGAAAATAGAGTAGAAAATATGGAATGGAATAAGAATGAATGGAATGGAATGGAAAGGAACAGAACAGAATGGAATAGAATAGAATATATGGAATGGAATAGAATAGAATAGAATAGAATAGAATAGAATAGAATAAGAATGAATAGAATGGAATGATAATGAATAGAATAAGAATGAATAGAAATGGTAGGGAAGAAGATGGGAGAGGGAAGGGGAGGGGAGGGGAGGGGACAGAAGAGGAGAAGACAAGGATGTATTGGGATGGGATGGGATGGAATGAAATGGAATGGAATAAGAATGAATGGAATAAGAATTAATAGAAATGGAAGGGGAGGAGAGGGGAGAGGAGAGGAGAAGGATGGATTGGGATGAAATGGAATGGAATAGAAAACATGGAATGGAATGGAATGGAATGGAGTGCCCCTTAGCACTGTCCTGAGGAATGGAGTGGAAACAGTTTGTGTCCAGGATGTGAAGGGTCTGCAGACACTGTATCTTTTCAGCCCTCCTTCTGACCTGCGCAATCTGCAAAGTCTTCTATGGAAGGCAGACGTAATTCTGATGAAAGGTGATGCTTGTGCTGAAATGGGCCTGTTTCTCCTCAACAGGGAGCGGGCTGATGCTAAACCGTATTATCCTTGCAGGTATTATTTCCCCTGCCAGAGGTGGTTGGCAGTGGAAGAAGATGACGGTCAGATTGCCAGGGAGCTTGTCCCAGTGGCTGAAGCATTTGTGATGAAGGATTCGGAGAACGCAGGTTCTATTGCAACCCTGGGCTTGGAACAGAAAGGTTGGCTACTGTCCATTTGTATGATGTAGAAGAAACGGAGACTATGGAGTAGCACAAACTTGAATAAACCATCATTTGTGGTTTGGGAGTGTGGTGATTTTAGAACAAAGAGGAGGAGGAGGAGGAGGAGGAGAATGGGAGAAGGAGGAGAACTGTGGCGTCCTTGGTGCTCTCTGAGCTTGATTGTTTTCTTTCAGATGTTTCATAACCTGGCTAAGTAACATCATCAGTGCTAGAAGTGAGAGGGTCTGTGAAGTTGGAGGAGGAGGTGGAGGAGGAGCAGGAAAAGAAGGAGAAGGGGAAGAGCAGGACTGTGGGGTCCTTGGCATTCTCTGAACTTGATGATTTACTTGCAGACGTTTCATGACCCACCTAGGTAACATCATCAGTACTAGCTGATTACAAAGACCTAGTTTGGGTGATTAAACATTTGCCAGAAAACCACCAAGCTCAGAGAGCACCAAGGAGCCCACAGTCCGGCTCCTCCTCCCCTTGTCCTTCTTTTCCTCCTCCTCCTCCTCCGCTTCTTCCTCCAATTTCACAAACCCTACTCACTTCTAGCACTGATGGTGTTGCTTAGTCGGGCGATGAAATGTCTGTCTTTCTTGTTTCATTAAAAACAAAGTTGTAAATGTGAAACAAAAAGGGAACTAAATTCGGACTACCTCAGAAATGGCCTTTCCCAAACAGAGATTTATTTATTTTTTAAACAGCTAATTCAACTACATTCACAGTCAGGGTGAAAACAGGAGACAAGAAAAATGCCGGGACAGACTCCAATGTCTTTATCATCCTTTACGGATCAAAAGATGACACAGGTAGGAGCCAAACTCACTTTTGCAAATCATTCAGGTGGATGTTGGCCACTGGTTTAATGAGTAGCCCAAGATGCAGGAAAATTGGCTCAGTACTTTGATTGGCTCCTTCTGCCAGTTTTTAAAATCTTCACATGTTTTGTTCGCTCATCAACAAAGGTGGTTCTCGTGTCAAGGTTCCGACGATTGCCCTCATTAAATCATGAGCCTCGAGCCAAGCTTCAAAAGAATCCAAAAGATTTATTAGGAGCAACACGTCGGCATTAACCTAAATGCAGTCAACTCTGGCATACGTAATTTACAGCCACCTGTGATCCCATTCCCCCCTCCCCTCTGGGTGTTTCATAAAATAGATTTATATTTATTTATTTATTTATTTATTTATTTATTTTCTCAAGTGGTTATAAGATAACAGGTATAAGTATAAATACACTTATACTTATCCATGAAATGGATACATATAAGAAAAATAAAAAGATTATCCAATGAAGCATGGGCTGGATGTCATCAATCACATTCTCCAAGGAAGGATTTTTGCTGGCAGAAGATCCGGTAGCCTAGCTACAATCTTTGTAAGATAAGCATGGAATGTACTTCTGGTTTTAAACTGCCGTACTCTCCTTCAGATTTCTTCCTCCCCCTTGTTTAATGCAACTCAAAATCAGGCATAGGAATGTTTTACGAGTTGACACCTTGATTTACAATCATTTGTTTAGTAACAGTTCAAAGTTACAATAGCAGTGAAAAAAAGACATTTTTCACACAACCATTGCAGCATTCCCACGGTCACGCGATCAGAATTCAACCGATTGGCAGCTAAATCATATTTATGATGGTTGCAATATCCTGGGATCACATGATCCCTTTTTGTGACCTTCTGACAAGCAAAGTCAACGGGGAAGCCAGATTTATTTTACAACCATGTTACTAACTTAACCACTGCAGTGATTCACTCAACAGCAGTGGCAAAAAAAAAAATTGGAAAATGGGGCAAAATTCACTTCACAACTGTCTCGCTTAGCAACAGAAATTTTGGGCTCTCAATTGTGGTCATAAGTCGATGACTACCTGTACAGCTGAAACAAATAATTTTTGTCCTTTACATCTGAAATAAATATTTTCGGAGAGTTTTTTAGGGTGGGTGGATGGGTGGAAGTGGGTTCTTCTTGGGGCCTTCTGAGGTTTCTTTCCAGCTTATTATTAAAGGTAAAGGTTCCCCTCGCACATACATGCTACTCATTTCTGGCTCTAGGGGGCAGTGTTCATCGCTGTTTCCAAGCCGAAGAGCCAGTGCTGTCCAAAGACGTCTCCATGGTCATGTGACCAGCATGGCTAAACGCCAAAGGGGCACGGAACGCTGTTGCTTTCCCACCAAAGTGGTCCCTATTTTTCTACTTGCATTTTTACATGCTTTCGAGCTGCTAGGATGGCAGAAGCTAAGACAAGTTATGCGGTGCTAGAGAACTGAACCACCGACCTTTCTGATCGACAAGCTCAGCGTCTTAGCCACCGACCCACTATGTCCCTAACGATTTATTAATTTATTATTTATTAATTAATAATTATAATTAATAATTATAATTATAAACAAAATAAATAAATAACTGTATGAAATAAATTAAATGAAATAAATAAAATTACATGAATTAAATAAAATTAATAAGCACATAAATCAATACATTTTAAGAAATTAAAATAAATCAATAATTATAAATAATTATTATTTATAATAATTATTAATCCTGCTTATTATTAAGAGCAGAGTCGTTTATGTTCAGTCTCGGTAATAACTAGAAGGAGTTCCCTCTTGCTATTTCACTCTCGATTTTTACACTGAATGTACAGAATCTGGGAAACCTAAAGCCAATCTCTGGATGGATTTTATGACTGTCTGAAGATTGAAAATGATGGGGAAATATGCCATGTGCACCTGGTCCATATTGTGTCCTAAACAGGTGCAACCTTTAAAGTAGGAAAAATAATTTATCTTACCTGAAATTGCTAGGTGTTGGACAGCATATAAATTTAATATATTATTTCAGTTCATCACACAGTCAGCCAGATGTTCAGACTGGATTTGGCAATTTTGTCCACCTATCAAGTCCACTACTTCCTTATAATTAAAACGTACTAATGACAGGTACTGCTTGACAAGGGAATGGGCTAAATGTCTATGGAGATTTTCAGCCATCCAGGTCATGGTTGTCCCAAAGGTGCTTTTTTTCCAAGAGTCAACTGGACTTTCTGGTTTTTCTTTGAA
>NW_020769372.1:6262254-6275570 GCF_900518735.1 Pseudonaja textilis | reverse complement strand
AGCATAGCATAGCATAGAATAGAATAGAATAGAATAGAATAGAAAAACATAGCATAGCATAGCATAGCATAGCATAGCATAGCATAGCATAGAATTAGAATAGCATAGCATAGAATAGAATAGAATAGAATAGAATAGAATAGAATAGAATAGAATAGAATTCTTTATTGGCCAAGTGTGATTGGACACATAAGGAATTTGTCTTGGTGCAAATGCTCTCAGTGTACATAAAAAGAAAAGATACATTCGTTAAGAATCAAGAATCATCAGGTACAACACTTAAAGTCATAGGGTACAAATGATCAATCAAATCATACTAGGAAACAGTCAATATAAATCGTAAGGATACAAGCGACAAAGTTACAGTCATACAGTCACAAGTGGGAGGGGATGGGCGATAAAGGAGTGATGAGAAGATTAACGGTTATAGTAGTGCAGACTTTGTGAATAGTTGGACAGTGTTGAGGGAATTATTTGTTTAGCAGAGTGATGGTGTTTGGGAAAAAAATGTCCTTGTGTCTAGTTGTTCTGGTGTGCAGTGCCCTATAGTGTCGTCTTGAGGGAAGGAGTTGAAACAGTTTATGTCCGGGATGTGAAGGCTCTGTAGATATTTTCACAGCCCTCTTTTTAACTTGTGCAGTATACAAGTCCTAGTTGGAAGATAGGTTGGTTGCAGTTGTTTTTTCTGCAGTCCTCATCGAAGAAGCTTCTTCAGTTCTGATTGGATGATTTATCTGCATTTAGAAAATACAGGCCACTTGTTTGAAGACAGCAAAGTCCCTATTTTGGACAGAGAGGACCACTGGTTTCAAAGAGGGGTCAAAGAGGCCATCTATGTCAACATTGAACAGCCTTCTCTCAACAGAGGAGAAAGGATAGGAGATCATCTATTTCCAGTCTACAACACGGTCCTTTCAGCAGTTCTGCTGGCACTATCCAAGTTATTTTCGTTTGTAACAATGAGAGTTTGTGATTAAAACCCAAACAGGGACAATCTACTTGAAGGCTTCCAAGACTAACCGGAACAAATTTGAACGAGATAAAGTTGATGTCTTCACGGTGGGATGTGTGGACCTCGGAGACCTGAAGAAGATAAAGATTGGCCATGATAATACAGGTAGGATGGCATGAAATTTTTGGGAGAGTTGTAGGATGGGTTGACTTGATACCATAATGTCCATACCTCTATTTATCTCCTTTGGGGAAACTAAAAATTTACCTGGATTTAAAAATGTTCCTTCCCCCCAAGTCTAGAGGTTAAACCTGGAAGTTATAGAGGATACCTTTGTTCTAGAACAGGGCTCTCCATACTTGGCAACTTTAAGACTTGTGGACTTCAACTCCCAGAATTCCTCAGCCAACTAAAACTTAATATTATTCTAATTAAAACGGAAGCAAAACTAAGCAGGATCGAGTAGCTCTGAATTGTTTATTCAGACACAGAGCTATCTTATCTGGGCTATAAAAAAAATCTAGAGGGACACCAGGCAGCAAAGACTTGGTTTTTCTGATTCTCTTCTAAGTTTGGAGAATTCTGCTCTAGAAGATCACAAGAGAATCAGAAAAACCAAATGTTTTGCTATCTAGTGTTCCTCTAGAACGGTTCTCCATTCTTCAGTGGAACTGCTCCAAGATGACAGGTAAGTCTCTCCTGGTGGCTTAGAAGGAGATACCTGCATCGTTCACTTGCCGCTGATATGGAACCAATTGTCTTTCTTCTGTTCTAAAATGGCCGTTCAAGTTCTCCCTCTAGCCTGATGAGCTCTGTGGAAGTTTTCGTTCAGACATTGACCAAACTGATCCTATTTGGTTTTCCAGCCAGATAAGATCACCTAAGTGTCACCTCTCTAGTAGGGATGTGGTGGCTCAGTGGCTAAGATGCTGAGCTTGTCGATCAGAAAGGTCGGCAGTTGGGCAGTTCGAATCCCTAGCGCTGCGTGACGGAGTTCCTTGCCCCAGCTTCTGCCAACCTAGCAGTTTGAAAACATGTAAAAAAATGCAAGTAGAAAAATAGGGACCACTTTGGTGGGAAGGTAACAGTGTTCTGGGGTTTAATCATGCCGGCCACATGACCATGGAGATGTCTTCAGACAGCGCTGGCTCTTCGGCTTTACGACCTCTGACTGGCCCCGCCCCCATCTCTTCTCTGCCTCCCGAGTCCCAGCTGATCGGCTGGGTCTTCTTTGGTTGCCTTGCACAGGAGAACGGAGCTGGAAAGCAGGTTAGTGGGGGGGGTGGGGAGGGAAGGGGATTTTTCAGTAATCTTCCCCCGCCATGCCCACGAAGCCATGCCATGCCTACCAAGCCATGCCCGCAGAACCGGTAATAAAAAAATGTTGAATCCCACCCCTGGTATAGGGCCTCCTTCTTAAGCAGGGGGTTGGACTAGAAGACCTCCAAGGTCCATTCCGACTCTGTTATTCTTTGCAGGTCATTCTGAGGGATGGTTTTTAGACTGGGTGGAGGTGGACGCTCCTTGCCTTGGGCTTTGCCTGAAGTTTCCTTGTGGTCGTTGGCTGGATAAATCGGAAGATGACGGAGCAATTGAAAGAGTCTTGTTTCCTGCAACGCTGCAAACTGTGACTTACATCCCATGTGAGTAGCCCGGTTAGCAGATCAAACTGCATTCCGTCAGAAAGAAATACAAGTACAGGCAGTCCTTGACTTACAGCAGTTCATCTAGTGACCGTTCAAAGTTACAGTGGCACTGAAAAAAAGTGACTGATGTCGTTTTTCACACTGATGACCTCTGCAGCATCTCCGTGCTCACACGATCAAAATTCAGACGCTTGGCAGCTGACTCGTATTTATGTCGGTTGCGTATGTTGCCCTTTTGGACAAGCAAAGTCCATGGGGGAAGCCAGGTTCCCTTAATGACCAAATGGTTCACTTAACAACTGCCGTGTGGCAACTCAACTGGCAAACACAGACGTAAAATGGGGCAAAATTCACTTAAGAAAGGTCTCCCTTAGCAACAGAAATGTCATCCCCCTGTTGGAGTCTGAATCCGAGGAGGAAGACGAACAGCTGAAAGGGAGCGGGAGTGTGACTCTGTTGGCTGTGGAGGAAACTGGGGAAGGGCAAAGTCCAGCTGGGCAGAGAAGGGAAGAGGTAGAGCAAGGGAGAGGGTGTTCAAAGGAAGACCCAGGCCCAACCCCTCTTCATCCTAGGGCATGCAGGGAGGAACGGAGTAGGGAGCAATGTGGATTGCATGGCTTACGGGGGAGGAAAGGGCCCTGATTCCCTTCATTAGCCACAGCTGGGAAGAGAGTTTAAAAAGAGATGCAAGCTGAATGTGGCGTCTGCTGGGAACAAACGTGAGTTTATCTTGTGTTGACTTTGGTTATCTGTGTTCCTGGCATCCTCCCAAATGGGTTGAATTACAGCTATTCCTTCATGTCTGGAATTCCTTCTCTTGCCCTGCTGGACTAATTACCTCATTTTGCCTTGATTTGGACTTATAGTTACAGTTTTTGTTGACCCCGTTTTGGACTTGATTCTCTGCAGCCAAAGGCTGTTCCTGGGAGAGTTTTTCTCCAGCCCAAGAAGGTAACCAGGATATTGGGGGCAAAGTTGGAGCTAATAAAGGGACTCTTATTGATTGTCTGACCGTGTTGCCTTTGTGCCACGTCCCGGGTCATCACAAGAAATGTGGGGCTCCATTGTGGTCGTAAGTCGAGGACTTTTTTAAATCCTTGACTTGCAGCCATAAGTTGAGTCCAAATTTCTGTTGCCAAGTGAGACAGTTGTTGAGTTTTGCCCCGTTTAATGACCTTTCTTGCCATAGTTCACTGCGAGTTGTCAAGTTAGAACATGGATATTAAGTGAATCTGTCTTCCCCCTCGATTTTGCTTGTCCAAAGGTTTCAAAAGGGGATCTCGTGACCCTGGGACACTCCGACCGTCATAAATACGAGACAGTTGCCAAGCGTCTGAATTTTGATTACGTGGCCTCAGGGATTTGCAATGGTTATAAGTGTGAAAAACGGTGATCATCCAATTTCTTTAGTGTTGTTGTAGCTTCAAATGGTCACTAAACGAATTGTTGTAAGTCAAGGACTACCTCTATTGATATTATTACTGGATACAAAGCAGACTAAAATGGTACATCTTGTTACTTGGGGGTTAACTACAATAGGCACAGTGGAACTTAGTTTACAGGTAGTCCTGGACTTATGACCAGAATGGAGCTCCAAAATTTTGTTGCTAAGTGAGACATTTATTAAGTGAATTCAGCTCCGTTTTACGACCTTTCTTGCTGCACTCGTTAAGTGAATCCCTGCCGTTGTTAAATTAGTAACCCGGTTGTTAAGTGAATCTTAACATTGATTTTGTTTATCAGAAGATCACAAAAGGGGATCATCTAAAACCCCCCCCAGGATGCTGCAACCGTCATAAATGTGAATCAGTTGCCTTCGCCTCTGAATTTTGATCACGTGAGCATGGGGACGCTGCAACGGTCATAAGTGTGAAAAATGGCCATAAGTCACCTTTTTCACTGCTGTTGTAACTTTGGACCATCACTAAATGAACCCTCGTAAGTCGAGTGTCAACTCACAAAATATTTCTATGGTCCAGAAAGGGAGGGGGGGGGAAAGGGGTTTGAAAGAGCAGTGCAACAGTTTGGAAATCGGAAGTGCATTCCATAAATAGTTGTTCAAAGATAGTAACTAGGTGACTGAAGTTTCTGCCAGGCAAATATCTAACTGGAGAGCATGATTGATGACTCTTGGCTATGGAAGAGTCCCATTGGAGAATAGGAATTACGATACACCCAGGGGGTGGAGGGAAAACCAGGGTCAAGGGTGACAATGAATGATGTGTTTCAGAGTCGGTTACATCCAGGCAGTGCCGGACATGTTAACTCCCAATAAATGTTTTTTTTTTTTAAGTTTTTGAAGTTTGGCTCGAGACTCATGATTTAAATGGGGGTAACTGCCGGAATCCTGACAGCGAGGACTGCCTGTTCATTGAGGCGGCCTGGGATGTTAATCTTGAGAGTTGCTTCAGATGATTTTGCTAGAGGAGAAAACATATTGGCAGATGCTCATCCGTCCCCCTCTTTTAATGTGCAAAGTGCTTCGGTCCATCGGACATGTCATGCTTTTCTTTACTTCTTCTGAGTAAATATTAAAATTGTCATCACTCATTTGACAAGGAAGGCTGCTCTTCAACCCAAGCGGGGTCCCAGGATTGCTCCACTTAAACGAATTCTTTGTGCCTCTTAACAATAATCTCATTTTTCCATCGTCACCCTTACAGATTATTTACTTAGCTTGCAAGAGGAAGAAGGAAAAAAACAACAACCCAATGATCTGATAACATCTCAGAAAGCTTAGCTGTTAGCAAGCCGTAAAGGGCTTAGGGTGTTATAATATGTCCCGATTAAATAACTGTACTGGGTTACAGGATTGTTTAACTGTTACAGGATCAAGCAGGAAGCTGGAAAAAGAAAGTGAGGATTTTTGCACCTTGCCGGAAATATTTAAATTCCATTCTGCTGCTGAAAACTAGAGCTGCACTTTTCCTTTTGTTGTATAATCGGTGTGATGTGGTTTCTCCTTTAACCGAATAATATATTTAATCTAAATAACAGTATAACAGAGTTGGAAGGGACCTTGGAGGTCTTCTAGTCCAACCCCCTGTTTAGGCAGGAAATCCTACACCACTTCAGACAAATGGTGGTCCAATCTCTTCTTAAAAACTTCCAGTGTTGAAGCACCCACAACTTCTGGAGGCAAGTTGTTCCACTGATTAACTGTTCTAACTGGGAGGAAAATTTCTCCTTAGTTCTAAATTGGTTCTCCCTATTGTGGCCGGCCCCTTCACGACTGAATCAGAAGTGGAGGCAGCGTGGGAGTCGGGGAAACCTGAGAGCTGCGAAGGGGGAAGAGGGATTGGAGCTGGCAGAGAGGCAGAACCTGGGCTGTCCATCGCCTCAGATGGAGAGTCAACAGCCCTCAGGTCTGGAGGTGGCTGATGAGGAAGAGGAGGAACAGCTGGGTCCAAGACCTGACGCACAGATGTACAGAAGGCAGAGGAAAGGAGAGCAGTGGAAATCTATGGGCCGGTCCTTGGGATGGAAGAGCCACTGCTGCTAGCGAAGCCTCACTCTAGTTCTGGGGATAAAAGGCAGGGGGAACAGATGAATAGATGTGACAGTTAACTATTTATCTGATGGATGGACTTGTTAGCCTGCAGTGAGAGAGAAATTTCTTGCCAGATGCTCCTAATAAAAGAATCTTTGAGTTAACCCCCTTGATTAGTTTCCACCCATTGCTTCTTGTCCTGCCCTCAGGTGATTTGGAGAATAGGTTGACCCCTTCTTCTTTGTGGCAGCGGTCCCCCCAAATATTGGAAGCCTGCTATCATGTCACCCCTAGTTCTTCTTCCAATAAACATTCTCCACTGAAATGAAACCATCTTAAGACAACTGAAATCAAATAGGCATAGTGCTGTGAATGAAGGCTCAGCCAATGTTGGCGTAAGGGATGGAAATGACAAACTTTGAACCCTCATCTAGAACAGATACAGACACTTCCTTTAGTTGCTGAATCACTACAGGGAGCCTTGACTTATTTGCTAAGTGACCGTTCAAACTTACAACGGCAGTGAAAAAAACGACTGGTTATCATCCTTACGACCATTGCAGCATCCCCATCCGTGGTGGGATTCAAATTTTTTTACTGTCGGTTCTGTGGGTGTGGCTTGGTGGGCGTGGTTTGCTGGGTGTGGCTTGGTGGGTGTAGCAGGGGAAGGTTACTGCAAAATCCCCATTCCCTTCCCACCCCACTAACCTGCTTTCCAGCTCCGTTCTCCTGTGCAGGGCAACCAAAGGAGACCCAGCCAATCAGCTGGGACTTCGGAGGTGGAGAAGAGATGGGGGCGGGGCCAGTCAGAGGTGGCATTTGCCAGTTCTCTGAAATACTCAAAATTTCCACTAGCGGTTCTCCAGAACTGGTCAGAACCTGCTGAATACCACCTCTGCCCCTGATCACCTTTGTTGCTCTTCTCTGCACTCTTTCTAGAATCTCAACATCTTTTTTACATCATGGCGACCAAAAGTGGATGCCGTCTTCCAAGGCTGGCATTACCAAGACATTATAAAGTGGTATTAACACTTCAGGTGATCTTGATTCTATCCTTCTCTTTATGCAGCTTAGGACTGTGCTGGCTTTTTTGGCAGCAGCTTTATTTTATAGTAACGTTTTTCAATCACAGGCCCAGCAATGCCAGACCAGAAAAAAAAAAATGAACATTTTCCATCAACTAATCAGTGCATCAGTCAATGTAACTTGGATGGCATTAAATAATAAATCTATAGTTTATTAAAAAGGCAAGGGTGGCCAAATCTCACTAAAGGTTATGCAAGAATGTAGGGATTGTTTGTGTGGTTAGGGTACTACTCAAAACTACTCCAGATTCACGCGGCAACTGTGCTACTTAACTGAGCAACTGCAGTGATTTACTTAACAACAGTGGCAAGACAAGTCGCAAAATGGGCTAAAACTCCATTAATATCTGTCCAGCTTAGCAACAGAAATTTGACTTCCATGTGACTGTAAGTCGAGGAATAGCTATATTAGAAAAGCAGAAAGCAGCAGGCAAAATGGTGATTATTTACTAATTGGAGGGGCTTCCTGCCAGCCACAGGGATTCATCTCAAACTTGGCAACTTGTATAGAAAGTCCTCAACTTACAACAGTTCATTTAGTGACCATTTGAAGTTACATAAGGGACTTATGGCCCTTTTTTGTCACACTCCTGACCGTTGCAGCATCCCCAGGGTCATACAATTTACATCCTGATGCTCAGCAACTAATTCATACTTATGACTGTTTAAGCATCCTGGAGTCATACAATTCTCCTTTTGCGACCTTCTGATGAGCAAAGTCAATGGAAGAGCCAGATTCACTTAACAACCAGGTTTCTAACTGAGGAACTGCAGTGATACACTTAACAACGGTGGCGAGAAAGGTCACAAAATGGGGGCAAAACCCACTTCACAACTGTCTGACGTAGCAAGAGAAATTTTGGCCTCAATTGTGGTTGTAAGTCGAGGACCATCGGTATTCCAAAAGCAGGAAGCAGCAGGCAAAATGGTGATTACTTACTAATTGTTGCGGATTCCTGCCAGCCACAGGGATTCTGTGATTATCCAGGGCGTGGCACAAAAATAACAAAGTCACCAAAGTAGATAAATTCCCTTTAATGCCTTCAACTTGGCCCACAATGTCCAATTATCCACGGCAGGAGATCATACTCTTCCAAAAACAGTCTACAAAGGGAAGAAATGCAGTCCGAACCCAAAATACAGATAAAGTAGAAATAAAAAAACCAACACAAACTACGTTGAGGTAATTAACATGACAGACCAGGATAATAACTTGCAGACTTCCAAAAGATAACAAGGCACACAAAGTTGGGAGGACGCCAAAAACCCAGATAAACCTCAACAAAGATGCTTTGCTTCCAGCAACTTTGCCATGTACAGTTTGCCCTTTTAAACAATCTTCCCAGCTTCAGCCCATGAAGGGGATTAGGGCCCTTTCCTCCCCTGTAAGCCACTTTGATCCCTTAACCGCTCCTCCCTAGGATGAAGAAGGGGTGGGCCTGGATCTTCCTCTGAATGCCTAGCCGGCCTGTGCCCTTCCCCAGTTTCCTCCACAGCCACCGGAGCCACACTCCCACACCCTGTCAGCTGTTCCACCCCTCCCTCGGAATCAGATTCCAACTGGGACATGACAGATTCATCCCAAATTTGGCACTTGTATGCATAGATCAAAGGTTGTCATAATAACCGAATCAGGATTCTTGGCCCTGGTAAGATGCATTTTATTCACAACAGGTGTAAAGTTGGCCAGGAAGAATAGTAAACCTGTCCTTCTCACGCTGTCCCTTTTGTTTTCTTTCCATCTGGCCAGTTGTTCCCTACGAAATTAATGTTTATACCAGTGACATTTTGGGAGCGGGTACCGATGCTGACGTCTTTATTGTTCTCTACGGGGCTGACGGCGTCTGCACGCAACAGAAATCCCTGTGCCAAAACAAGAGGGAACAAAGGATGTTCTTTAAGAGGAATTCTGTAAATCAGTTCATTGTGGAGGTAAGGGGGAATGTGCTTTGGATACTCCGGGCAATTTGGGAACCATATGGCAGAAGGAAGTAGATTGCAAGAAGCGGTCAGAACAGAACAATACAGAATAATAGAGCTGGAAGGTTTCTTGTCCATTAGGGATTCAAGTGGAAAACCCTATGCCATTCCAGAGAAATGGCTGTCCAGTCTCTTCTTAGTTCTCCTTAGTTCTAGGTTGCTTCTCTCCTTGATTAGTTTCCATCCATTGCTTCTTGCCTTGTCTTGAGGTGCTTTGGAAAATAATAATAGAGTAGAGTAGAGTAGAGTAGAGTAGAGTAGAATAGAGTAGAGTAGAGTAGAGTAGAGTAGAGTAGAGTAGAAAATATGGAATGGAATGGAATGGAATAGAATAGATTAGCATTTAGAATAACAGAGTTGGAAGGGACCTTGGAGGTCTTCTAGTCCAACCCCTTGCTTAGGCAGGAAACCCTACACCACTTCAGGCAAATGGTTATCTAATCTCTTCTTAAAAATGTCCAGTATTGGAGCATTTACAAATTGATAGACTGCTATCATGTCACGCGTAGTCCTTCTTTTCACTAGACTAGATGTCCCAAATTGACACATAATCAGGGGTAAGATTCTACCTGGTTGGTCCGGTTCTATAGAACTGGTTGTTATGATTCTGCCCACCCACTCACTCCTTACCTGGCATGCACGCCATCAAACCTGCGTTTGGTAAGTTGCTATTTTTCATTTTTTTCCCAACCATCAGCTGTTCTGCAATGCTGGGAGATTTAGATTAGCTAGAAAGCAGGAAATCATAGGATTTCTTGCTTTCCAACTAATCTAAAAGCAGAGCTGAACCTTCCTTAGGACTAAAGCTTCTGTTTTTCAGTGCAGACTCAGGCAATAGATTGCAGAATAGTAGATCTCTAACTGAATCTGTGATTCTGTGAGAATCTGCCTGCCTGCTTTGCCTGATTTTGGGTAAAAGTTGCTCTTTTCTTATAAAAAAAAATCAATATTTACATAGATGGTGTGCGGTGAGTTAATTTGGTGAGTTTGCGTGCTAGCAAATTTTATGAGTTTGCTTGCAAGCAAATTTTATGTGACAGACTCAGGTAGCAGATTGCAGAAAGATAGATCTCCAAGTGAATCTGTGATTCTGTGAGCAACTCAATCTACCTGCCTGCTTTGCCTGATTTTGGGTAAAAGTTGCTCTTTTTGCTCAATATTTGCATAAATATTTATAATATTTACATACAAACCATGCCCAGCCAGTCACATGACCACTAAGCCATGCCCAGACAGCAAGCCATGCCCACCCAATCCCATGACCAGCAATCCACACCCACAAATTAGGCCCCGCCCACAGAACCAGTTGTTAAGAAATTGAATCCCATCCCTGCACATAATCCTTGATGACAATGTTTGACACTCTTGAGCATAATATCTATAGAGGTTCTCATTCATACAGGTCATGGTTGTCCCCAAAGTGCATTTATTTTAAGATAAAAATAAGTTAAAATGTACTTTAAAGGTAACTGGACTTCCTGAGTTTTCTTTAAGATGTTTTTCCTTCTCCTCCAGGAAGCTTCTTCCTGATTCCCCACCAGTTAGTTAGAACTGAAGAAGTGTCTTGGATCAGAAGCGAAACGTCTTAAAGAAAAAACCAGTTGCCTTTAAAAGAGAAGGATTTTGAAGGTGATCTTGAGCATAGAAAGAAATCAAATGAAGAAGGGTATTATTACCCTTGTATTTGGTGTAAAACAGGGATCTTCTTTTGGGGTGGGGCATCATATTTGGAGCATGTTATGGGGATGTAAAACTTGCTTTGCAGATGTAGCAAAAAATAGTTCCCCCGAAAGGAAATTTTTGAAGCTGATCTCATGACCATTTTGGGATGTTTTGTAATCCTCAGCTTCCTCCAATCTTTTCTGAGAATATGAACAGAATTGCAGACCAAACACTGGTTTTTTTTGGTCGTTTGATGCTCATGTTTGTTACAGCTTTATAGTTGTATAACTATAGTTATAGTTGGCAACACCATCTCTGAATTTGCTTTGGAAGCCCGTTGCTGTTTTATATAATTCTTCTTTCTTCTAGGAAAAACAAACAAACACGATCATATAAAATATAGACACATGGATAATTTGAGTTTTTTGTTCCCCGTTTTTTTTTTAGCAGAGGGTGTTTTAACATTTATTAACACTGGTGCAATTGTTTTCTAGATGTCTCTGTCTCTGTCTCTCTCTGTCTCTCTGTCTCTGTCTCTCTGTCTCTCTGTCTCTGTCTCTGTCTCTTCGTCTCTGTCTCTGTCTCTCTCTCTCTCTCTCTGTCTCTCTCTCTGTCTCTCTCTCTGTCTCTGTCTCTTCGTCTCTGTCTCTGTCTCTGTCTGTCTCTGTCTCTCTCTCTCTCTGTCTGTCTCTCTCTCTGTCTCTCTCTCTGTCTCTCTCTCTCTGTCTCTCTCTCTGTCTCTTCGTCTCTGTCTCTGTCTCTGTCTGTCTCTGTCTCTCTCTCTCTGTCTCTCTGTCTCTGTCTCTCTCTCTGTCTCTCTGTCTCTGTCTCTCTCTGTGTTTCTCTGTCTCTGTCTCTCTGCTTTTTTTTAGCAAAGTTTGATTTGTTACCTATCACTAGTAGACAAATATGAAATATGGAATCCCAAAGGTGCTTTTTTCAAGATGCAACTGGACTGACTTGCTTTTCTTCGAAGACGTTTCGCTCAGAGGTGGTACTCAGCCGATTCTGACCAGTTCTGGAGAACCAGTAGCAGAAATTGTGAGCAGTTCAGAAAATGCCACTTCTGACTGGCCCCATCTATCTATTTTCTGTCTCCCGAGTCCCAGCTGATCTTTGGTTGCCCTGCATAGGAAAGCAGGTTATTGGGGTGGGGAGGGAATGGGCATTTTGCAGTATCCTTCCCCTGCCACACCCACCAAGCCACGCCCCATCAAGCCCTATCACGCCCACCAAGCCACGCCCACAGAACCGGTAGTAAAAAAAATTGAATCCCACCATTGGTTTCGCATCTCATCCAAGAAGCTTCTTCAGCTCTGAACTGGATGGTTGGGACTGGCAGGATTTCATTTAGCTTCTTGGATGAGAAGTGAAACGTCTTCAAAGAGGAAAAAAAACCAGAAAATCCAGTTGCCTCTTTAAAAAAAAGCCTCTTCGGAACAACCATATCCTGGATGACTGAGAATCTCCATCAACGTGAAATATGGACAAGAGGGAAGCAAAAAAACAAAAAAACAAACCCACAACCACTCCAGTGTAACTAGTTTGTAAGAACATAGAGTAATAGCTGTAAGAATGCCAATATTTCTAACTATCCAGGGCTATTTTGCTTTGGCGTTCTCTCTTGCTGGATCTACATTGTATTTCATAAGTAGCACTTAAAAAACTGCAAATGAGACATCAGTCCCTCCTTAGATATCCCCCAATTCCAATAACCATTCTTTATTTATTTTAGCCTTCAGTCACCTAATAATCTCTGTTATTGTCCCCTAATCGTTTTATGTGCCGTTTTGGGGGGATTTTGTGCATTCATGCAGTATTGTTACACCACACAAAATAGAAATACAATAAAACCCATCCAATATGGCTGTATTTTGAGGGGGCTATTGGGATGCTTATTATCATTTTATCCTCTTAGGCAAAAAATTAAAAATAAAAATACGAATTAAAGGCGCAACTTGAATTGTATTTTGGACTTTCAGAAAATCACTTCAGGTAATTCCATAACCACATTTTTCCTAAATTCCTTCAGCTAGAAGACGTTGGTGACATCCTAGAAAAGATCCGCATTGGGCACGATGGCTCAGGTATCAATTCAGGCTGGCACCTTGATCAGGTAGACATACGGAGACTTTTGCCAAATGGAAAGGTAAGGAGGAGTTTTTTTGTAATGTGTATTTCTTCCACCTGAATGTCTTTTCTAACTTTGCTTAAAGCAGATGCTTCTTTAAGCATATATTTGGTGCAACTCAAATAAAGCAGTCACCAATTTCAAATTTCGGTCCTACCAAGAATGTAGATGGTGGCTTTATAAAGCCACAATACAGGTAGTCCTTGACTTACAATCGTTTATTTAATGACCGTTCGAATATTGACAGTATGTGTTGGGCACATCCACAAAATGGTTTCCTTAGAGACCTGGTGATTTGCTTTCCAACAAACCCACTTCCTGCTTTCTTTCTTTCTTTCTTTCTTTCTTTCTTTCTTTCTTTCTTTCTTTC
>NW_020769372.1:6250718-6262244 GCF_900518735.1 Pseudonaja textilis | reverse complement strand
TGCAGGCACTTTAGGAGCTCCAGATACTACATTGCCTCAGCAGAGCCACATAATAAACTTGCAGCAGATTGAGAAATCAGCGGCTGTCAATGAATGGAATGGAGCCAGCAGCTCCATCAAGGGAGGCTGAGATAAGTGTGACAGCATCTTTCTTCCCTCCCTGGAACAAATGAGATTGTGTTGGCATGCATTATGCACAGTTGGCTTCTTACGGCCTTCAGTTTACTAGCCTCAGCAGTTGCTTTATCCGCATGCTGAAGACAGATATATCTCCAAGAATAACTGTCACTTTATGTAAAAAAAAAACATGTTGAGACTCTAGAAAGAGTGTAGAGAAGAGCAACCAAGATGATTAGGGGACTGGAGGCTAAAACATATGATGAAGATGAACGGTTGCAGGAACTGGGCATGGCTAGTCTAGTGAAGAGAAGGACCAAGGGAGACATGATAGCAGTGTTCTGGTATCTCAGGGGCTGCCACAAAGAAGAGGGAGTCAAGCTATTCTCCAAAGCACCTGAGGGCAGGACAAGGATGGAAACTAGTCAAGGAGAGAAGCAACCCAGAACTTAGGAGAAATTTCTTGACAGTGAGGAGAGTTAATCAATGGAAAACTTGCCTCCAGAAGTTGTGAATTCTTCAATACTGGAAGTTTTAAAGAAAAGATTGGATAACCATTTGTCTGAAATGGTATAGAGTTTCCTGTCTAAGCAAGAGGTTGGACCAGAAGACCTCCAAGGTCCCTTCCAACTCTGTTATTGTGTTGTGTTGTGTTGTGTTGCCTTGCCTCGCCTTGCCTCGCCTTGCATTCTGTTCTGTTCTTTTCTGTTCTGTTTTATTCTATAATGTGATGTGGTCAGCACACTATAACAAAGATGCCAAGGCTCTAAAAAAAGTACAGAGAAGAGCAACCAAGATGATTAGGGAACTGGAGACTAAAACATATGAAGAAGGGTTGCGGGAACTGGGCATGACTAGTCTAGGGAAGAGAAGGATCAGGGGAGACAGGATAGCAGTCTTCCAATATTTGAGGGGCTGCCACAGAGAGGAGTGGGGGGTGGGGTCAAGCTATTTTCCAAAGCACCTGAAGGCCAGACAAGGAACAATGAATGGAAACTGAACAAGGAGAGACTCAACCAGGAAATAAGGAGAAACTTTCTGACAGTGAGAACAATCAACCAATGGAACAGAAGTTGCCCTCAGAAGTTGTGAGAGCGCCATCACTTGAGACTTTCAAGAAGAGATTGGACTGCCATTTGTCAGAAATGGTGTAGGGTCTCCCGCTTGGGTGGGAGGGGGGGTTGGACTAGATGACCTACAAGCTCCTTTCCAGCTCCGTAATTATCTGTAATCTGTAAATGCCCCCTCCCAAATTCCCAAGCACCAAATGTGGCAGCCTTGAAATATGGCTTCCAAGGCAGAGAGGGCAGGCTGGAGGGGAGGATTAGATGGAAAGAAAGAGATGCTCAAAAAAATGTACGTGGGGGAAAAATGCTTGCCTTGATACCAAAGCAGGAATAAACGAGAAGGAAATCACAGAAAGTGAGGATGGAATCTGCAGCCAAGCCTTTTTGTCACAACAGATGCTAGAGAAGGCCCAGGGAGGCTTTTATCTCAAATTATATTTGAGAAGACCCCTTCCCTTGATAATCGCAGCATTTCCCCACCACCATCACCGCCAATTGGTTCTCAGTCCTTTTCTTGCGATAGCGATAATTATACAACACTAATAGCAACCATAAGTATTTTCTTTCTCCAAGTGGAAGTAGAAAAGTGTACCGAAAAAGGAACAATAAATCCATCTTCGGTCTCAACCGTTGGTTTCATCATTGGCCACTTTTATGATAGCTATAAAGAGTCTTCTTGGCAACAATAAGGGAAATGACTGTAGAGATTCTCCGTCATTCAAGTCATGGTTGTTCCAAAGGTACTTTTTTCAGGAGGCAATTGGACTTCCTTGTTTTCTTTTCTTTTTTCTTCTCACCCAAGAAGCTTCAGCTCCGACAAGGATTTATATTTCTTGCAGACAGCTTGTCATTTGTATTCTTTTTACCAAGTCATTGAGGCTACTTGGAGGTTTATCGGTGTCATCAGGGTCCACCTGAGCAGTGCTCCTGGTTCTTGTAGTCTGCAATCTTTCCTCTGGAAATCCATTCCTCCTCCCACACCAACCCAAGGGTTTCCATCCCAAATTGTATAGCTCAAAGTCTGTAGAGATTCTCAGTCATCCAGGTCATGGTTGTCCCAGAGGTGAAGGCAACTGGACTTTCTGGTTTTTTTTTTCTTTTGAACATGTTTTGCATCCAAGAAGCCTCTTCAGCTCTGACAGGATAGCGAAGAATGGAAGGATGTATATTCCTTGCAGGCAGTTGGTAATCTGAAAAAGCACCTTTGAGACTGTCAGGGCTCCAACAAATCCAGTCTCATTCAAATCAAAAGTCTCTAGCCGCATCTCAGAGAAAAGAAAATTGAATTATTAGAAATGGCCATGTTGGCGTTAGCTGGGTGTAGCCGGTACTAAATTACATCATACATTTCCCTCTTGACTGTGGTCTTCCCCCCACCCCCTGGATGTGACTTCTTCAATGGGACTCATCTATCTCCAAGAGTCCTCCATCATGCTCTCCAATAATCTTCTTACGCCCCAACAACTTTGGGCTGCCGGGGTGATTATCTAGGCATTTGAGGAATGCCTTGTTTTTCCCCACTCCCTTTTTCTGGCAGCTAAAAAGACCAAAGGAGTATCTTTTTAGTTGATAGAGACAACTATGACCTGGATGACTGAGAATCTCTACAGACTTAGCTATAGAATTTGGGATGAACACCCTTTGCATGGTGTGGGAGTAGGAATAGTTTTCCAGATGAAAAATTGCCGACTACAGGAACCAGGGTCACCCTGAGGACACAGATAAACCATTCTCCAAGCGCTTCAAGGACCCTCTAAAACAAGGGTCTTCAAACTTGGCAAGTTTAAGATTTGTGGACTTCAACTCCCAGAATTTCTGAGCTAACATGATGGGAGGAGGAATTCTGGGAGTTGAAGCCCACAAGTCTTAAAGCTGTCAAGTTTGAAGACCTCTGCTCTAAAAGGATGCATCTGATCAGCTGTCTGCAAGGAATATAAATCCTTCCATCCTGAAGAAGCTTCTTGGATGAGAAGTGAAATGTCTTCAAAGGAAAAAATGAGAAAGTCCAGCTGCCTCCAGAAAAAGCACCTTTGGGACAGTATGGAAATGATTTCCCATAGTCGTCACCCTAGGAAGTTTTCCAACTTCAAACATCCTAGACTACTCTACAGTTCCTAGATTTCCAAATAGATTCTCGGCTTGGGGTGATCTGATTAGCATTATGTGGGGTTCTCCAGAGTCAGTTAACTGCTTCTCTCCGCTGTGATCTGTAAGAAAGAAATGTAGGTGCTTTTGGTCACCACAATATAAAAAGGTTGTTGAAACTCTAGAAAGAGTGCAGAGAAGAGGATGAAGGGACTGGAGGCTAAAACATAACAATGAATGGTTGCAGGAACTGGGCATGTCTAGTTTAATGAAAAAAAGAACTGGGGGTGATATGATAGCAGTCTTCCAATAGTTGAGGGCCTGCCATAAAAGATAACAGAGTTGGAAGGGACCTTGAAGATCTTCTAGTCCAATCCCCTGCCCAGGAAGGAAATGTATACAATTTCAGACAAATAGTTATCCAATCTCTTCTTAAAAACCTCCAATATTGACTGGGGGCAAGTTGTTCCATTGATTAATTGTTCTCACTGTCAGGAATGTCATCCTAATTTCTAGGTTGGTTCTCTCCTTGATTAGTTTCTTGTAGTTGCAGTTTCCTAGGCTACTCCTACTTTCAGTTTCCAAACAGTTCTCATTGGCTGACTTAGTTGCTATGCCTATTCATTGGTTGATCTTGTTACCATGCTCTATACCAGTTCATGAATATGCTCTGACAGACCCCCTGTTCTTTGTGGCAGCCCCTGAGATATTGGAAGACTGCAATTCTATCCCCCAGTCCTTCTTTTCATTAAACCAGGCATACCCAATTCCTGCAACTGTTCTTGATATGTTTTACCGTCCGGTCCCCTAATCATCTTTGTTGCTCTTCTCCGCACTCTTTGTAGAGTCACAACTTCAGTTTTACATCATAGCAACCCAAACTGGATGTGATATTCCAAGTGTGGTCTTATCAAGGCCTTATAAAGTGGTATTAACACTTCACCTGATCTTGATTCTATCCCTAGGACTCTGTTGGCTTCTTAAGCAGCTGCTTAAAGCAGCTGCTTCACATTGCTGGCTCATATTCAAATGATTGTCCAGTAGGACTCCAAGATCCCTCTTTCAGTTACTACTGCTAAGCCAGGTAGAGGTGGTCAACCTACTGTTTCAAAGACAAGACACAACAAATGGAAATTAATCAAGGAGAGAAGCAACCTAGAACTAAGGAGAGTCTTCCTGATAGAGGGAGCAATTCGTGCCTTCAGAAGTTGTAGGTGCTCCATCACCGGAGGCTTTTAAAGAATGTGGATAGTCACTTGTCTAGAATAGTATAGGGTCTCCTGATTGGACAGGGGGTTGGACTAGTAGACCTCCAAAGGTCCCTTCCAACTCTATTATTCTGCTCTTCCAGGATTAGAAGTAATAAGATTTTTGTATCTGTAAACTGCTGATGTCTTCCCTTGTGGGCAGATTAATTTCAGGACCCTGGACAGCTGCTCATGGCCACTAGCCAACCTCCATTTCCTCTGCAACCCCTCCTGCCGGACTCTTTCGCTAAAAAAAAAAAAAGCCCTCATTAATCAGGATGAAACTGAATGTTGCTATTAGCTACGCCTAATCTGTCTGAACTTTGTGATTTAAGCATGCGACGGAAGGGGAAGAGAGAGAGAGAAAGAGAAGCCCAAATGCTGCACAATGGTGTCATAATCACGCCACAGGATATTACAACCGGTCAGCGCTCGGCTGCCAAGGCCTCTAAAATTGGTGCTACCTGATTAGATTGTGAACAGGCATGTCAATGTGTCTGCGTGGGGTTGGGGGCGGGGGGGGGAGAGATGAGGTCAGATTAAATTGAAAGCATCTGGCAGGAGGAACCGCATGCACTACAGAGGGCGAAAGCCACATTTCTCTCTGCCACTAATGAGTACGGCTGCAGAGAGAGGCATATTGGAGCGTTTGAGTCGATCCTGCTTTATTCAGATCAAACGCACAAGAAGGGGGAAATCTGGAATGGGAATATGGTGATTCTGATGGAAGAAAGCACCAATATTTCCTAGAGGAGAACAAAGTCTCCTCTCAGAATGGAAATGCGCTATATCAGGGGTCTCCAACCTTGGCAACTTGAAGCCTGGAGGACTTCAACTCCCAGAATTCCCCAGCCAGCTTTGCTGGCTGGGAAATTCTGAGAGTTGAAGTCCGCCAGGCTTAAAGTTGCCAAGGTTGGAGACCCCTGCTCTATATCTATACTAATATCATGGACACCCCAGTCCTGGAGATGATAACTGAATTACAGAATTGGAAGGGATCCTAGAGATCTTCTAAATCCCTATATATCATTTTAGGCAAATGGTTGTCTAAATCTCTTCTTAAAATCTTCCAGTGTTGGAGCACTCACAACTTCAAGTTGTTCCATGGATTAATTGTTCTGACTGTCAGGAAATGTCTCCTTAGTTCTAGGATGGATCTCTCTCTCTTTTTTTTCTATATAGTAATATTTTTTTATTCTTCAGTTTCAAAAATCCAAACATTTCATTTTTTTTTTCCCTCAAGCAGTGTGGGTATAAATGTCTTTGTGCTACATTTTTCACCATTTTACCATTTAGAACATTCATATTTACCTTGATGTTATTTCCCAAACTTTGAATTAAAATACATCTAACAGTTAAACATTTACAACCCTTCTGGTGATCGTACCTTATTGACCTTACATTTCATTATTCTCATCATAGTTGAATTAACAATTATCATCTCGTATATCTCTCTATCTTATCTTATTTTCTAATCTCCTTTATTCTTCTTCATTTTTAGCTTCCTTTTTTATTCTCTAACCATTGATAAAATGTGTTCCATATTATATAATCCTTAATTAGTTTCCTTCCAATTGCTTCTTGTCCTGCCCTCAGGTTGCTTTGGAAAATAGCTTGACTCCCTCTTCTTTGTGGCAGCCCCTGAGACATTGGAACACTGCTATCATGTCACTCCTAGTCCTTCTTTTCATCAAACTAGACAGACATCATGTTTTAACATCTGCCAGGTTCATGAGATCTCTCCCTTATGAATCAACTGATTTTCCTACCAGCAGGAGATGTGTGCGACGATACAGGATAGCAGAAATTGGAGAACAATTTTATAGATTCATCTTTTATCCTTTTAATGCCTGCTGATGAGTAGTCGGAATTTTCCCAGCCTTACCTGTGGCCAATTATCTCCCTCTTTAATATCCTACTGAAATTATAACCAAGTGATGTTCACCATGGATGGTGCATTTATTGTACACATAAGTCACAAGAACGCAAATTTAATAGTATGAACTACTATTTAGTGTAAGTTCGTAGGTTGATAACAGGCCCTGTTTAATATAAGCCAAAATTCAATTATAAGGCTAGCTAGCACACGTGTGATATTGGCTCGTGTATACACCATTGTAAATAGGATGTTAGACATTAATCGTTATTTGTGCGCTATGGAGACAAGGAAAGTTCTATTCAAGAAAAGCTCAGTAAAATTTTTTGAAGAATAAGAGCGGAATACAGGTAGACCTACAACAATTCATTTAGTGACCGTTCATAGATACAACAGCACCCCAAAAAAGTGACTTATGACTGTCTTTCACACTTACGACCATTGCAGCATCCCCGTCGGGCGCACGGTGGAGATGTTCTCGGAGCCCCACAATCAGGCATGCTTGTCCTTGTGTCTTCTCCTTGCTTGCCACCTGGGGGAACAGCCACCAGCTGTTCAATGCAGAGAGATGATTGACAACGTGCAGAGAGGATCGGTGGCCATGGACATGTCTGCTATTCTGCCATGTTAGAGCAATGAAACTCCTAACTGGGCTTTCCGGGTGGTGGGGGTTGTAGGTGATGGGTTTGTTGACGTTAGGTGTAAGTAGATGCGGAGTGAAGGTGAGGATTGTAATGGACGGGTGTAGGTCAGCTGGGTGGGGTTGACAGGCTATAATAAGCACCGAGAGGCAGTTGCTATCAGCGTTAGGTTCACTTGGAATTGATCCAGCGTTGTCTTTTGGGACTGTTGTGAGCTGAACTGAGGAAATAAACCCTGGTTACTGCGAATTACCATCGTAAGTACTGTGGTTTTTCAGTTCAAAGCCTTATCTACCCAGCGGGGCTGACAATCCCTGTGGTCCCATGATGAAAATTCAGGTGCTTGGCAACTGACTTACATTTATGGCGGTTGCAGTGTCCCGGGGTTACACGATCCCCTTTTGGGACCTTCTGACTAGCAAAGTCAATGGGGAAGCCAGATTCACTTAACAAACCGTGTTACTAATTGAACAGCTTCGGTGATTCACTTAACAACAGTGACAAGAAGAGTTGTAAAATGGGACAAAGGTTTTACTTAGCAAACAGAAATTCTGGGCTCAATTGTGGTCGTAAGTTGAGGACAGTAGACAACAGGTATGCTTTGGGTGTGGTTTACCCTCTTTTTGTGTTACTTCATTAATGAACATATCACAATTGTATTTTAAGCATTTTAATTGCCTATTTTTGTGGTGCTGAACAGAGGTGGCATTCAGCAGGTTCTGACCAGTTCTGGAGAACTGGTAGCGGAAATTTGGAGTAGTTCGAGGAACCGGTGGTAACTTTCCCCCTGGAGTGGGGTGGGAATGGAGATTTTACAGTATCCTTCCCCTGCCATGCCCAACAAGCCATGTTGCACCCACAGTGTCAACTAAAAAGATACTCTTTTGATCTTTTCAGCTGCCAGAAAAAGGCAGTGGGGGAAAACAAGGCATTCTTGAAATGCCTAGATAATCACCTCGGCAGCCCAAAGTTGTCGGAGCATTAGAAGGTTATTGGAGAGCATGATGGATGACTCTTGGAGACGGATGTGTCCCATTGGAGAAGTCACATCCAGGGGGTGGGGGGGAAGACCAGGGTCAAGGGGGAAATGTATGATGTGATTTAGTATCGGCTGCACCCAGCCACGCGCCAACATGGCAACTTCTAATAAGCCAATTTACTTTTCTCTGAGATGCGGCTAGAGATTTTTGATTTGAATGAGGGTGGATTTGTTGGAGCCCTGACACACAGAACCGGTAGTAAAAAAAATTTGAATCCCACCACTGGTGCTGAACCAATCACCTTATTTTCCACAGAAATATCAATTAGCATAGTGCAAATTCAAATCATGCAACCGTTCTGTGGAATTCTTAGCTGCACTAATGGAGACCTCCCTGTGCAGATAATCCTCAATTTACTACCACAGTGGTGCCCAAAATTTCTGTTGCTAAGCAAGACAGTTGTCTTGCCACAGTCTTTCTTGCCACAATTCTTAAGCAAATCACTGCCGTTGTTAGGTTCGTATCACAGTCGTTAAGTGAATCTGGTTTCCCCATTGACTTTGCTTGTCAGAAGGTCACAAAAGGGGATCACCGGCCCAGGGACACTGAAACCGTCATAAACAGGAATCAGTTGTCATGCTTTGGAATTTTGATCACATAACCATAGGGATGCTGCAAAGGTCATAAGTGTGAAAAAAAAAGGTCATAATAAGTCACTTTTTTCAGTGACATATTAATTTTGAATGGTCACTAAACGAACTGTTGTAAGTCGAGGACTTCCTGTATATTACCTTCAAATGTGAATTGGAAACAGTTTCTGAAGAAAATGGTTACTTTACCATGGTTTACTGCAAGAGTCTTCACATTTGGCAAGTTGAAGACCTGTGGACTTCAACTCCCAGAATTCCTGAGCTAACATGACTGGAGGGGGAATTCTGGGAGTTGAAGTCCACAAGTCTTAAAGCCGCCAAGTTTGAAGACCCTTCGTTTACTGCATAAGCCGCTATGAAGTTTCTTTATGTATCATACTAAATAAGATTGTTTTGCAAACTACAGTGGGCCTTTTACATGTGCTCTTCTAAATTCCAGAAAACTACAGTCCAACTGAACACAACATCTAAAGCTAGCCAATTGTTTCCCTCAGCACAAGCTGCTAGCCCACTGAGTGTCACCACAGAAATGGCCTCGCACATTTTAGAAATAAATATAATTTATTCATGCTGTTCTATTTGTTGCACTTTCTTTCAACTTAAGAATGAATATAACCTGAGGGTTGAAAAAATTTCACTACTAAAGATAGTTATCTTTTTTTAAAAAAAAAACACATGATTTTAGGGTTCTGAGAAAACCACATTTCCATGTGAAAAATGGCTGGCAAAATCTGAAGAAGACGGTGAAATCATGAGGGAATTGGTTCCATCTAGAATTTTTACTGAAAAACTGATGAAAGATGGCACACTTAAGCAGATTGATGAAGAAATTGATGACGCATTGGAAAGTAAGTCAGCTTCCAGGTCTTGGATCAACTGTATGTTTTATTCTCAGCTATTATGAGATGCCTATTAAGTGATGTGATAGAGCAAGGGTCTTCCGACTTGGAAAGTTTAAGACTTGCAGACTTTAGTTCCCAGAATTCCTGAACTAACATGACTGGAGGGGGAATTCTGGGAGTTGAAGTCCACAAGTCTTAAAGCTGTCAAGTTTGAAGACCCCTGTGATAGAGGGATAGAATCAAGATCACGTGAAGTGTTAATACCACTTTATAATGCCTTGGTAAGGCCACACTTGGAATACTGCATCCAGTTTTGGTTGCCATGATGTAAAAAAGATGTTGAGACTCTAGAAAGAGTGAAGAAGAGCAACAAAGATGATTATTGAGCTGGAGGCTAAAAGATATAAAGAACAGCTGCTGGAATTGGGTATGTCTAGTTTGATGAAAAGAAGGACTAGGGGTGACATGATAGCAGTCTTCCAATATCTCAGGGGCTGCCACAAAGAAGAGGGAGTCAAGCTATTCTCCAAAGCACCAAAAGGCAAAACAAGAACCAATGGATGGAAACTAATCAAGGAGAGAAGCAACCTAGAACTAAGGAGAAATTTCCTGACAGTGAGGACAATTGACCAGTGGAACAACTTGCCTCCAGAAGTTGTAAATGCTCCAACACTGGAAGGTTTTAAGAACCTCCAGTGTTTTCCTTAAGAAAGAAAATGGACAACCATTTTTCTGAAATTGTATAAGGTTTCCTGTTTAAGTAGGGAGTTGGACTAGAAGACCTCCAAGGTCTTTTCCAACTCTGTTATTCTGTTAAACCGTATAAAGATGTAGACTAATTTTTGCATTAAAGCCAATAGTATGACTCTTTGCTAGCAGTGATAAACTGTTTTTTTTCCCCTGTTCATTATGTGGACAGCATTTCATCACTATATGCACAGAGAACCAAATCTGGCATGTAAAGATATGCAAATCCTTCCCTCCCTAAAAATAGTGAACGAGTTTAAACATCACACCAAGCCATAATGTGATTTGTATGTTCTTGGCTTAGAATGACCTATAATAAAGGAGACGGAAATAAACCATAGTTTTAGGATGCAAATTACAATGTGTGATTGGCTGAATAGTTGCAGCCATGTGTGAAGCAGAAAGAGACACACATAATTTGTTTACAGCTTCCTGACTTATTTCTGGTTTATTTTGATATCCAAAGTTTCTAACTACAGTATATTATGAAGATGCATAGCAACAGCACATTATTTTTTTTAAAAAAAAAATTAGAATACAAATCAGAAACTGCTCAAATCTTTTTTTTTCTTTGTCAGTCTGACTGAGTTCTTTATAAGCGGGTGAGAGCCTTTCAATGAAGGTTGATTCTTGGCAACTTGCTGGACAAGTCCCTGCGGTTCTTTCTAGATTATTTAATAACTTACAGTTAAAACAAATTTT
This sequence comes from Pseudonaja textilis, assembly GCF_900518735.1. Next base: position 6,251,290 of record NW_020769372.1, on the reverse strand, counting down.
GCATTAACATGCTGTTAATGGGAGCCCAGCCTTACAGTGAAAGTATTGAGAAGAGATGCTTATTTCCTTTGAGGTTATTTATTTGATTATGAGTCATCTTTGAAGAGGTTCTCAACTTCCCAATATATATAGATATAGATATTTGTTTTCTTACCCGAACAAAGCTGAATGCCAGATATAGATATACATATAGATATACATATAGATTAGATATAGATATAGATATATATCTATATCTTCCCCAAACCCCAAAAACTTTAACCTTAGACTGTCTACTATTGACCTCACCCCTTTCCTAAGAGGTCTCTAGGGGGCGTGCATAAGCGCACCAACGTGCCTACCGTCCCTGTCCTATTGTTTCTTTTATTTTTCTTTTATTTTTCTTATATGTACCCATTTCATGTATTCATAACTATGTATACACTTATACTTATCTTGTAAACAATTGACAAATCAAATAAAATAAAATAAATAAAATAAATATAGATATAGATATAATTTGTTTTCTTAAGTTTTCACGGGTACTTACATGTATGGTATTCAGCTTTGTTCGGGTATTTTCCCATGTCATT
>NW_020769372.1:6209152-6242299 GCF_900518735.1 Pseudonaja textilis | reverse complement strand
TGCACAGCAGAATGGATTGTAGCGCCTCAGCTGAGCTAAAAAAACAGATCAGCTCATCTTACATAGTTCACACAGAGGTTGGCCTTTGAGCCCTGTGTGCGCGCGAAGCTCAGCTGATTCATGCGGCAGAGCAGATTGTAGTGCCTCAGCTGAGCTAAAAAACAACTCAGCTCACCTCACTCACCTCACACAGAGGTCGGCCCTTGAGCCTTGCACGCACACATGAAGTGCACACACATAGAACCGCCCATAGAACCAGTAGGAAACAATTTGGAAACCCACCACTGGTCAGAACGGAATTAGTCATTGCATGAAGTGGGCATAGCTTGTTGTGTGAACACAGCAACTGCACTTCTTAGCCCAAATTTAGGATTTACAATAATATGCAAACCCAGTCAACATGTAGCCAAGTAGCACAACTGGATGAAAAATTTATGAAATATTGCAGTACAGGTAAAAGTCCTCAACTTATGACTACCACTGAGGCGAAGGTTTATTTTGCTAAGAGAGACCTTACGACCTTCCTTGCCACCGTTGTTAAGTGAATCATTGCAGATGTTGAATAAGAAACACAGTTGTTAAGTGAATCTGACTTTCCCTGTTGACTTGGCCTGTCAGAAGGTCTCAAGAGAGGATTCCATGACCTCGGGACTCTGCCGCCATCATAAGTATGAGTCAGTTGCCAAGCGGTCCAAGTGCGGATGCTGCAACAGTCCTAAATCCCTTTTTTTCAGTGCCATTTCAACTTCAAAAGGTCATTAAACAAACTGTTATAATTCAAGGACTCCTTGGCTTTAGAAACTTCAGGAGATTCACAGAAGTACCAATCCTGAGGTTTTCTTGGTTCCGATTAACCAGTTGGAGCTATTTTGTTATAAACCAGAGCCAGAGAATTTTATCTTCTTATTTTTAGGCCATTAATCTCAAATATCTGTTAAAACATAATCTTTGAAGGGCCTTTTTCTCGTCTGGTTAAAAATACAGCTGCAGCTGGGTTTCTGAGGCAAGCAGGCCTGCGATAGATAAAACATGTGGGAAGTCAGATAGTTCTCAAACGATGTCCTTTTGACTCTCTGAAAAATTGTATTTTTATCTTCAGCCTATCAGTGGGGTCCCAGGGAAAATGAAATTTAAGACATGGCGCTTTTTGATGGAGCACTTGAGTTTCCAGGATGGAAGGAGAAGCCGTTCTGGTTTGGAAAAGCAAGTTTATATCAAAGATCAAAGTCATCTTCTTGAACATAATTAAGGTTGAAAAGGAAAAAAAAAGGAAAATAATGTCCCTTAAAGGCATTTTCACTTCTTCTTTTTTTTTTTGAAGGGGGGGGGGTGGGGGTGGGGATAACTTCAGGCCAATCAACATCAAGATTGCATCTTATAATATCTGCCAAATTTGATGTTTATTTTTTTCTTTTAAACTTTTGGGGGGGAGAAAAGGGAGACCATGTCATGCTGTCAAGCAAAAAAGTCAGCTTCAGTTTAACAGAATAACAGAGTTAGAAGGGATCTTGGAGGTCTTGTAGTCTAACCCCCTGTTTAAGTAGGAGACCCTACACCATGCCAGACAATTGGCTGTCCTCTCTTCTTAAAAACTTCCAGTGTTGGAGCATTCATAACTTCTGGAGGCAAGTCGTTCCACTGATGAATTGTTCACACCCTCAGGAAATTTCTCCTTAGTTCCAGGTTGTTTTTCTCCTTGTTTAATTTCCATCTATTGTTTCTTGTCCTGCCTTGTGGTCCTTTGGAGAATAGGCTGACTCCCTCTTCTTTGTGGCAGCCTCTCTAATACTGGAATGCTCCTATCATATTCCCCCAATCCTTCTTTTCACTAGACTAGCCAAACCCAAATCCTGCAACTTTTCTGATGAAGCATAATTAATTTCCCCCCCTTTTAAAGGCAGTGAATAATAGCAACTCAGTAAGCCAACTCCCACTGGATTCTTTTCAGACACTGGTATTAAATACAACACCATCTGACTTGTCTCTGGAGTCTTTCCATTGACCCCTATGTTAATATATATGTTTTTCCCTGGTGCTGTGCAATTAAAACATTACTTTGCCTTATAAAATAAATCCTTGCAAATCAACCCATTTTCCTCAACTGCCATACAAGGTTTTCCTGAGCAAGAGGGCGAATGCTGTTAATTTTGAGCCTGTTAATTAATCCACAAATTGTATTTTGAATTCCAATCAGCTCCTCTCTTTTTTGTTCCTGGTTGGCATTCCAGAAGCTTGCTTCTTCAACCCTGCATGTGATGGGAAGAAACTGGAAACAGGACATTTTTCACGGAAGGAAGGTTAAGATTGCAGGATGAGGCTAAGCAGCAAAGCTGTGGATGGACTATGTAGAGAGTGGTGCTAAAATGTTGGTTTTATTTTGTTTTTTTGTTGAACGGTGAACTACCTGGAGTTGAACTGGGTAGAATCAGGATGTTATATCAATGATTAATTTATGCAAGGTAGTGCCTTAAAGTATTTGTTTGAATAGAAAGGTAAGGTATTAATCAATCAGGTGATCAAACAAATAGGAAGTGCCTAGCTGTTACATTTGGAATTAAAACATAGAACAATGAAAAACAAAGTTGGAAGAGACCTTGGAGGTCTTCTAGTCTAGCTTCCTACTTAAGCAGGAAACCCTATACCAGGGGTTGCCAACCTTTTGGGCCTCAGAGACCACCAAACTCATATTTTTAAATCCCACGGACCAGAGACCCTGGGTGCAGCCTTCTGTTCCCATACAGCCTGGATTAATTGCTTTGGGGTGACATTTCTCTGCAGACCACCAAAATGTTCTCGTGGACCACCAGTGGTCGCCAGCCCACTGGTTGCCGACCACTGCCCTTTACCATTTCAGGCAAATGGTTGTCCAGTCTCTTTCTGAAAACCTCCAGTGATGGAGCACCGACAACTTCTGAAGGCAAGCTATTCCACTGGTTGATTGTTCTCACCCTTAGGAAATTTCTCTTTAATTCTAGGTTGCTTGATTAGTTTCCATCCATTGTTTCTTGCCTTGCCTTCTGGTGCTTTGGAAAGTAGTTTAACCCCCTCGTCTTTTTAGAAGCCCCTCAAATACGAGAATATAAAAACATAAAAAAGCTCCATAAATACTGAAATTTGGAAAGTATATATTCTATGTCCCCTCAGATTCTGCCGTGCTACCTCATCATGGTGGAATAAAAAATTGGGAGCGTACTTGAAGAGTGTACATTCCCAAAACAATTACCAAGGTGTGAAGGTGTGAACTGTCCAGCTAAGACTAGTATATATAGACTATATAGGACAGCAGCAACAGAGGAAAATGTTGGTGGACGATGACCATATTAACAGATAACAGATCATCAGAGTTGGAAGGGACCTTGTAGGTCATCTTGTCCAACCCCCTGCTCAAGAGAGAGACCCTACACCATTTCTGACAAACGGCAGCTCAATCTCTTCTTGAAAGTCTCCAGTGATGAAGCTCCCACAACTTCTGAGGGCAACTTCTGTTCCATTGGTTGATTGTTCTCCCTGTCAGAAAGTTTCTCCTTATTTCCAAGTTGAATCTCTCCTTGATCAGTTTCCATCCATTATTCCTTGTCTGGCCTTCAGGTGCTTTGGAAAATAGCTGGACCCCTTCTTCCTCTCTGTGGCAGCCTTCATTGTTCTCTTTATTGTAGCCATATTTTATGGCGGCCTTGTCACTTTCATCAAGGTAAAAAGGAAATCAATTCAAACCATAGAGATAGATTATTGTCATCTCTTTCTTTCTCAATTGCCCGTACAGTAAATGAGTACCTACCCATTGCAGCACAGAATTATGACAGAAAAAACAAAGATGATTAGGGGGCTGGAGGCTAGAACATATGGAGGTATTGGGTATATCTAGTCTAATGAAAAGAAGGACTAGGGACGACATTATAGCAATATTTTAACAGATTAACAGAGTTAGAAGGGACCTTGTAGGTCATCTAGTCCAACCCTCCACCCAAACAGGAAACCCAACACCATTTCTGACAAATGGCAGTCCAATCTCTTCTTGAAAGCCTCAAGTGATGAAGCTCCCATAACTTCTGAGGGCAACTTCTGTTCCATCGGTTGATTGTTCTCTCTCTCAGAAAGTTTCTCCTTATTTCCAGGTTAAATCTCTCCTTCTTCAGTTTCCATCCATTAATTTTAAGGAATCATTTTACATCATGTGATAAAAGACAGTAGTAGACCACTCCAGTTTTTATCAAGAGAACCATATGGATAGGCAACATAGTATATTTATGTACAAGCACTCCTCAACTTACAACAGTTCATTTAGGGACAATTCAAAGTGACAACGGCCCTGAAAAAAGTGGCTTATGACCATTTTTCACACTTACGGCCGTTGCAGCTTTCCCATGGTTGTGTGATCGTAATTCAGATGCTTGACAACTGGCTCATCTTTATGACGGTTGCCATCTCTCAGGGTCATATGATCACCTTTTACATCCTTCCTACAAGCCAAGTCAGTGAATAAGTCAGATTCACTTAACAATTTAAATTCACTTAAATCACTAATTTAACAATTGCAGTGATTCATGTCCTGAAATGGGGCAGAAGTCACTTCACAAATATCTTGCTTAGCCCACAGAAATGTTGGGCTCAATTGTGACATGATCAATCTCTCTCAGAAGAAAATTAATTAATTTTATTTATTTATTTATTTTGATTTGTCAATCGCTTACAAGATAATAGGTATAAGTATATACATAGTTATGAATACATGAAATGGGTACATATAAGAAAAATAAACAATAGGACAGGGACGGTAGGCACGTTGGTGCATTTATGCACGCCCCCTAAAGACCTCTTAGGAAAGCAGTGAGGTCAAAAGTAGACAGTCTAAGATTAAAGTTTTTGGGGTTTGGGGAAGAAACCACAGAGTCAGGTAAAGTATGCCAGACATTAACCACTCTGTTGCTGAAGTCGTATTTCCTGCAATCAAGTTTGGTGCGGTTAACCTTGAGTTTGTATCTATTGTGTGCTCTTGTGTTGTTATGGTTGAAGCTGAAGTATTCATTGACAGATAAGTCATTGCAATGTATGATTTTATATACCATACTTAGATCAGACCGAAGATGGCGTAATTCAAGGTTTTCTAGCTCTAGAATTTCAAGTCTGGTGACATAAGGTATTCTACAACGAGTAGAGGAGTGGAGAACTCTTCTTGTGAAATATTTCTGGACTTTCTCAACTGTGCTAATATCAGATACGTAATGTGGGTTATTCTTCTGAACATTTACAACTAGATGTTTGTAAAATACAGGTATTCTTCAACTTACAACCAATTGGGGTTGTAAGTTGAGGAATACCTGTATTTTGTCTCCAGAACTGATTTGATGGCACCGCGTCACGTCGTAAGTATTTTAACAAAATGGCTGCCGTGAAGGAAGCTTGCCCAGTCACTAAAGGATTGCCATAATAGATGTAATCAGATACAAAATACTACTCTATTAAAAGGCATACTGCTAATAGCTGAGTATCCATGATCTCTAGTCTTTCCAATAACTGTGAGAGGGATTTTGGAGTCCTTGTAGAAAATCACTTAAATATGAGATAGCAGTGTACCTCAGCTGCCAAAAAAACCCAGCATAGTCTCAGGCTGCATTAACAGAGGGATAGACTAAAGATAACGTAAAGTATTAGTACTGCTTTATAAAGCCTTAGTGAGACCACAATTTGAATACTGTATCCATTTTTGGTCACCACGATATAACAAAGAGGTTGAGACTTTACAAAGAATGAAGAGAAGAACAAATATGATTATGGAGTTTAAAACATATGAAGAACAGTTGCAGGAATTGGCTATGTCTAGTTTAATGAAAGGACTAGGGGGATATGAGAGTGGTCTTGCAATATCTCAGGGGCTGCCACAAAGAAGAGGGAGTCAAGCTATTCTCCAAAACACCTGAAGGCAGGACAAGAAGTAATGGATGGAAACTAATCAAGGAGAGAGTGAATCCAGAAATGAGGAGAAATCTCCTGAAAAATGAGAAAATTCAAGCATGGAACTGTTTGCCTTCGGTAGTTGTAAGTGCTCCAACAACGGAGGATTTTCAGAAGAGATTGGAGAGCCATTTGTCTGAAATGAAATACTGTTTCCTGCTTGGGTGGTGGGTTGGTCTAGAAGACCTCCAACTTCCCTTCCAACTCTGTTATTCTGTCTTTGGCACTGCATATTTGATTTTAAAAAAAATCAAGAGATTCTTTAACTGTCATATCCTATCCATCCAAAGTATTCAGGTAACAGCTGTAGAATTAATCCAATTATCATCCCAAAAAATCTGTGAGAGGCTCAGGAGATTCAGAGAGGAAGGGGGGAAATTGTTTAAGGTAACTTTGTAAGTTTACTTTACTTTATTTTCATTGCACCTCGTACAACAAAATCAAACACCATCTTCAGTGCAAATCATGACCATGACCATGAAAATAAAAACAAACACACATCCTTCACCTTCCACACATTGAACCGAAAACCCCCAACACCGCACTAACACTGCACTATACAGCAGAATTCAAAAGAGCTACTGCCCTGGGATAGAAGCTCTTTTTCGGCCTATTTGTCCTTGTTTTTATTATTCTGTACCGTCTGCCCAATAGTAACAATTCAAAAAAGGGGCTCCCAGGATGAGATGGATCTTTGAGACTGTTTTGAACTTTCTTAAGGCAGTGGGAGCTATAAAGCTCTTCCAAAGAGGGGAGAGGGCAACCCATGATCCTCTGGGCAATGACATTAACCCTCTGGAGTGCTGTACTATCTGCCTCTGTGCAATTGGCAAACCATACAGAGGTGCAGTGAGTTAAGATACTCTCTGTGGTACAGCGGTAGAAGGTCACTAGCAGTTTTTCATTCAGTTGTTTTCTGAGAAGTCTCAGGTAGTATAATCTCTGCTGGGCCCTTTTGACCAGGGCTGCAATGTCAGCAACCCAGGTCAGGTCCTCTTTTAACACCCAGAAACTTAAAACTGTCTACCTGCTCCACTCGGTCTCCATTATAAGCAAGGGATGGATGTCTGATCTGTTCCTTCTATAGTCCACTATAAGCTCCCTGGTCTTATTGGTGTTGAGGACCAAGTTATTGTGTCCACACCACAAAAGCAACTGATCCACCTCATCTCGGTAGGCAGACTCATCCCTCCCAGAGATGAGTCCACCACTGTTGTATCATCTGCAAATTTAGCAATAGTATTACTAAAATAGTATTACTAAAGCCTGTGGCCAAATGAGATTTTGATCCAGAATTTCCTTCCAGCCCCCCCAAAATAAATTCAGCAATAATATTTCTCTGGAGGTGGGAAACATCTCCTGACTCAGGAAGAAAACAGATGCAAGTATTGATGTTCCTTCATATATTTGTGCTCTCTTATTAGAACTATGATCCTGACTGCCTGAGCGTAGAAAACGCATCCCTGAACCGAGACAACAATGCCAATCTAAAGGACAAGAAGACCAACAGTTCTGCGCTTGATGGGTCACGTAAGAAAGTAATACTGTGTGGAGAAAGCAGGGTATAAGACCATTCCAGGCTTATACCCAGACTCAACAAAATCTCTTTATTGTATCTTGCTGAAGTTATGGATTTATGTCTAGATCGGTGCCTTTTTAAACTTGGCATGCTGGCTGGAGAATTACAAGAGTTGAAATCCACACGTCTTAAACTTTCTTGTTTTTCTTTGAAGACCTTTTGCTTCTCATCAAAGAAGCTTCTTCAGCTCTGAACTAGATGGTAGGGAATGGAAGGGTTTGTACTCCTTTAGGACAGCTGGTCATTTACATTCTTTTAGAGAGTTGTTGAGGCCACTTGGAGGTCTGTCTGTGTCCTCAGGGTCACCTGAGTGGTGCAAACAGGTTTGGATCCTTCTTGGAGCTGCTGTTGAGAGAGAGCTGTTCAATTTTGACATAGATGGCCTCTTTAACCCTTCTTTCAAACCAGTGGTCCTCTCTGTCCAAAATATGGACAAAGCAATTCCAAGAATGCTTCCATTTGCACTACTCAGGTGACCCTGAGGACACAGATAAACCTGCAAGTGGTCTCAGTGACTCTTTTAAAAGAATGCAAATGATCAGCTGTCTGCAAGGAATATTAATCCTTCTATTCCCCACCATCTAGTCAGAGCTGAAGAAGCTTCTTGGATGAGAAGCAAAACGACTTCAAAGAAAAAAACAGAAAGTCCAGTTGCTTCTTGAAAAAAGCACCTTTAGGACAACCATGATCTGGATGACTAAGAACCTCCATAGACACACATCTTAAAGTTGCCAAGTTTGAAAACACTAGTCTAGACTGTTTCACACATATTTTAGTAGGTCTTTGACAATTCACCACAGCCAACTCACCACAGCCAACTCACCATGGCCAACTTATCACAGCCAACTCACCATGGCCAATTGGCCTCAGCCAACTCACTGTGGCCAATTTGTCACAGCCAACTCATCATGGCCAATTGGCCTCAGCCAACTCACCATGGCCAATTGGCGACAACCAACTCACCTCGGCCAACTCACCATGGCCAACTCACCTTGGCCAACTGGCCACAGCCAACTCACCATGGCCAGCTCGCCATGGGACATCTCACTGAAGGACAAGAGTTACACTTATTATCAAAGAAATGGTGGGATAGAATCATTAAAGAAAGGATGCAAAAGGAGGGACAAAATGAAACGTGAATGAAAAAAATTAAAATATTTTTAAATTTATTTTAAATAGTTAAACTGAATCATTAAATCATCCTGTGGAGAGTTGTCCTACATGGACTTGGCCATGACTAGGTGAGTTGGCCATGGCAAATTGTCCCATTCTGATTTTAATAGCTTCAGGCTATGCTAAGCGAATAAATAAAATACAAAATAAATGCCACAACATTTCCAAAGCATGGAAGAGGTAACAATAATGTGGGCAGACCTGTGGTTTCCTGCCATTTTTTTTGTTTCCTATGTTGGGATCGATCCTATAGCTTTTGTTTGTGCTTTAACCACAAAACGGAAGGAAGCCACACTAGCAAGTGTGGCTGCCAGAAGGTTAAATATTTAACAGTGCCAGAAGTGTTCTCGCCACAGTGATTAAGGGAATCACAGCAGTCACTACGTTAGTAACACGGTTGTTAAGCGAATCTGGCTTCTTCGTTGACTTTGCTCGTGAGAAGGCCACCAAAGGGGATCATACAACCCTGGACCTGCTTGCAACCCTCATAAAGTATGAACCAGTTGCCAATTTTGAACACATGACCACGGGGATGCTACAACAGGGGTCATAAGTGAAAAACGGTCATCAGCCACTTTTTTCGGTGCTGTTGTAATGGTCACTAAATGAATGGCTGTTAATTGAGGACTATCTCTACCACCTTGGGGCCTAACATCCTTTACTCTCGTGTCACTTAAAATGGAGGCCTCTGTGAGCTCTGCATCAATCTCATTTGCCTAACATGGCTGTCTTTCTTTTCAGTCATTCCTTACCACATCGTCCTCACCACCGGGAAAGAATACGACTCAAGTACCAGCAGCCGAGTTTTCCTAATCGTCATTGGTCCTCAGGAAAACTGTACCGGCCACATGTGGCTTGATCTCCCGGAAGAAAAGAACCAATTTGCAGCATCTTCTGTGGAGAAATTCTCTGTGATGGGAATAGATGTTGGCGAAATCAAAAAAATTGAGGTAGGGCCATACGGCTGACAAGTGAGGTTTGAAAGAGTGATCGGTTGGCTCAGGGATGTCAAACTCAAGGCCCATAGGCTGGATCCAGCCCACGGGGTGCTTAGATCTGGCCTGGGGGGCCCACCTTAGAAGCAGCGAAGGATTGGCCTACGGCGCCTCTGCCAGCAAAAACAGAGCTCGGGAAGGCCTCCCTGGCAGAGCGCTGGAGCAAGCCGTCATTAACAGAGGGATGCAATCGAGATCAAATGAGGTACTAATACCGCTCTATAAAGCCTTAGTAAGGCCACACTGAGAGTACTTCATGCCGTTTTGGTCACCACACAATAAAAAAGAAGTTGAGACTCTAGAAAAAGTGCAGAGAAGAGCAACCAGGATGATAAGGGGTCTAGAGGCTAAATAACATACGATGAATGGTTGCAGGAACTGGGCCTGGCTAGTCTAGTGAAGAGAAGAGAAGGACCAGGGGAGACAGGATAGCAGTCTTCCAATATTTGAGGGGCTGCTAAAGAGAGAAGGGAGTCAAGCTGTTTTCTAAGGCACCCTGAAGGCCAGACAAGGAACAGTGGATGGAAACTGATCAAGGAGAGATTCAACCTGGAAATAAGGAGAAACTTTCTAGCAGTGAGAGCAATCAACCTACGGAACAGAAGTTGCCCTCGGAAGTTGTGGGAGCGGCATCACTTGAGACTTTCAAAAAGAGATTGGACTGCCATTTGTCAGAAATGGTGTAGGGTCTCCCACTTGGGCAGGGGGCTGGACTAGATGATCTATAAGGTCCCTTCCAACTCTGATTATCTGTTATCTGTTATTTGTTAGCTAAAATGGAGCTTGGGAGAGCCGCATGTGGCCCATTTTCACTGGCAGAACACTGCGCCCCCGACACAAGTGATATCCAGCTGGCTATGCCCATCCCGGCCACGCCCGCAAGATCAAAAGCAACCCTGATGTGGCCCTCAATGAAATTGAGTTTGACACCCCTGAGTTACTTAAGCTCAGCTTTGCTTAAAAAGAGGCAGAGAAATTACAGGCCTCCAGAAGTTGTGGGTGGTCTATATTTTTGAGTATTTTTTTTGTTTCATTATTTTGTCGAGCAAGGAACATAGTGGCTAGGAGAGATAGATAGATAGATAGATAGATAGATAGATAGATAGATAGATAGATAGATAGGTAGGTAGGTAGGTAGATAGATAGATAGATAGATAGATAGATAGATAGATAGATAGATAGATAGATAGAAAGAATTCTTGATTGGCCAAGCGTGACTGGTCACACAAGGAATTTGTCTTGGTGCAAATGTTCTCAGTGTACATAGAATAGAATAGAATAGAATAGAATAGAATAGAATAGAATAGAATAGAATAGAATAGAATAGGAAGGGACCTTGGAGGTCTTCTAGTCCAGCCCCCTGCCTAGGCAGGAAACCCTACACCACTTCAGACAAATGGTTATCCAACATCTTTTTAAAAACTTCCAGTGTTGGAGCACCCACAATTTCTGGAGGCAAGTTGTTCCACTGATGAATTGTTCTAACTGTCAGGAAATTTCTCCTTAGTTCTAGGTTGCTCCTCTCCTTGGTCAGTTTCCACTCATTGCTTCTTGTCCTGCCCTCAGGTGCTTTGGAGAATAGCTTGATTCCCTCTTCTTTGTGGCAGCCCCTGAGATATCGGAATACTGCTATCCTGTCTCCCCTAGTCCTTCTTTTCATCAGACGAGACATACCCACAATTCCTACAACCATTCCTCATACCTTTTAGCCTCCAGTCCCCTAATCATCTTTGTTGTTCTTCTCTGCATGCTTTCTAGAGTATCAACATCTCTTTTACATCATGGCGACCAAAACTGGATGCAGTATTCCAAGTGTGGCCAGTATTCCAAATGTGTGGATCCAAAAGAGAATCCTGAGGGTTTGTTATCCCAAATCATATGGAGATTAGGGAAAGCCAGTTTACAGTATAATCTAGTATTTCTCAACTTGGTAACTTTAAGATGTGTGGACTTCAACTCCCAGAATTCCCCAGAACTGGCTGGTCGGGGAATTCTGAAAGTCGAAGTCCTCACAAAGTTGCCAAGTTGAGAATCACTGCTATAAAGTGTTTGATACAAGCCTTTTAATGGCTTGCCAGAAATTATTTTGCCGCGGGGTGTGTGTTTTGCATGATGCGCTGCTCCTTCCATCATTCTTTTTTTCCATTTTCTTTCTTTTTGTTGTTGTTGTTTTTTGGGGGAAAAAGAGGAAGCTTTGACAAAAATTTCATAAATGGCCTACAGTGAGAATTGCTCCCTGTATAATTTTCTTGCTCAGCATGGAAATTGTTTTCACAGCTTCTCTTGAGACACCTCTTACAGGAGGGCATTAATCACAGCTCATAAGCAATGTGCACTGATCAGGGCAGGAATATTTATGTAGCAAATGGTTGGAAGGACATCCTTTACACAAACCGTCTCTTGCCTCATCTCGAAGCTCACATTCGTCTTTTTCTCAAGACGGTTTGTTGCAATGGTCCATAATGGGAGACGCTCGCCCTCCTCCCAAACCTTGAAGGCATTGCTCTGAATCAATCCCCAAATTACCATTAAATAATCATATTTTACACAAAAGAATGTAGCAATTATCAAATGCACGGGGAGTAATCTAATTACCCCCATTAACCTAAATGCAGTAATTAATAATTTAATTCAAATTGAGTCCAGGGCCTGATCCCACCTAAACTTCATAGCATGCTTCCCTGAACAGAGTGTGCACCCAGAAACATAAATGTACACTTTTTGGACCGGAGAAAATTGTGTGTCCTTCAATGATAATCAGTAAAGCTGCTCGTGAAAGAAAGGCGCCACTTAATATTGGTTTCTTCCAAAACTTACCCTTAGATAGCAGACCAACAGTTCCCAACCTTTCACCCTTGGTGCAGAGGTGGTAATTCAGCCGGTTCTGACCAGTTCTGGAGAACCGGTAGCAGACATTTTGAGTAGTTCGGAGAACTGGCAAATCCCACCTCTGACTGGCCCCGCCCCCATCTCTTCTCCACCTCCTGAGTTCCAGCTGATTGGCTGGGTCTTCTTTGTTGCCCTGCACAGGAGAATGGAGCTGGAAAGCAGGTTAGCAGGGTGGGGAGGGATTGTAGATTTTGCAGTATCCTTCCCCTGCCACGCCCACCAAGCCACGCCCACAGAAACCCGGTAGTAAAAAAAATTGAATCCCACCACTGCCTTGGTGGCCTGGCCTGCCGGGGTGGGGAGTATTGGTGTGGCACGCTCACAAGCGTGAATGGAGCTTTTGTGTGCCAGCACAAACTCCCTCCTCTCAAGCAACCTCTGCTCGTGAGTGGAGCTACTCACGCAAACACAAGGGCCCAACGCTTGTGAGAGTGTAGCTTCTTGCACAAGCACAAGAGTAGAGTTTTGCACGTGTATCGCTTGCACTGCCCGGTTTCAAACAGGTCACACCCCTATAGTAGCCCATGGCCCGTGGTTTGGAATCCCCTGCAGTAGATGGCAACGTACGGGGAGTTCGTGACTTAAAACTCTTTCTTTAGTGACCGTTCAAAATTACGACGGTACTGAAAAAGGTAACTTATGACTGTTTTCACACTTATGCCCATTGCAGTATCCCCATGGTTCAGAAAAGATACATGCCCTTCTAGCATTATCTCTTCCTCCTCCTCCACTTCCTTCTTCTGCCTCTTCCTCCTTCTCTTCCTCATCCTCCTCTTCTCCTCCTCCTCCTCTCCTCCTTCTCTACTCCTCCTTCCTATTCTTCCTCCTCCTCTTCCTCCTCCTTCCTCCGCTTCTTCCTCTTTCTCTCCTCCTCTTCCTGTTCCTTCCTGCTCCCTCCTCCTGCTCCTCCTCTTCTCCTTATTCTTCCTCCTCTTCCTCTCCTCCTCCCCTTCCTGCTTCTTCCTGCTCCTCCTCTTCTTCTCCTCCTCCTCCTCTCCTCCTTCTCTTCTCCCCCTTCTTATTCTTCCTCCTCCTCTTCCTCTTCTTGTTCTTTCCTCCTCCTCTTCCTCCTCCTCCTTTCTCCTCCTCCTCCTTCCTGGGAATTTAAGAAATAGACTCTGCCTGTGTTATATAACCATAACTCATCCTTAAACACAAATTCCCATTCCTTTACCAATTAGGTGCATCTTTGGGAGGCAGGATTTAGAGCAGCAGAACTGCGTTTTGCCTTACCTAATCCTCAGACCCAGAAAAAGTAGACTTCCCTTCAATTTAATTTAAACTCTGCCTGACTGTTTTACAGCCTGACAAGGCTAAACAGGGTTAGCAAAAAACAAATAAAATAAAACGGATTTTGGTTTACATGTAAATATATTTCATTGTGAAAACCCAAGGGGAGAACGTTAACGCTTTCTTGTGTTCGCTGACAGGAGTTTGACGTGTGAGCCTTTTCAGACTAACAAGCGATTCAGCCTCAAAGTTTGATATTATTCAACGTGGATTAGTGACTTCTTTGATGGCAAGGAACATGAAGGTTGAACCTTTTGTGTAAAATATAATTTATCCAGCTTGGTGGAAAGATTTAGGTCTGGAAAGTCCACCGTAAAAGCTTTCAAGAGTTCTGTCTCAGTGCAGACCTCAACCTGTTCTTTTGGGTCACTTAGTCAAAATGAAGGACTTTGGAGATACTGACTTCCAGAATCTAGGGCATGCTAAGATCTCACCATTTCTAAAAATAGCAGGAAGTAAAATAAAACCAGGCTGCTGAGCTTAAAACCAAGCTGTGCTATTTTTTTTTTCATCTTTATACTTACCATTTAGTGTGCCGCAGAACTATACAGATAGTCCTCAACTTATAACCATTCGTTTAAGGACTGCTTGAAGTTACAATGGTAAATGATAAAAGTGACATAAAGGGTCATTTTTCACACTTTAAGAGCCTCGGTCGCGCAGCGGTTAGAAGGCAGTATTGCAGGCTACTTCTGCTGACTGCCAGCTGCCGGCAGTTTGGCAGTTTGATCCTGACCGGCTCAAGGTTGACTCAGCCTCTCATCCTTCTGAGGTGGGTAAAATGAGGACCCAGATTGTTGGGGGCAAGAGGCTGACTCTGTAAACCGCTTAGAGGGGATTGTGAAGTGGTATATAAGTCTAAGTGCTATTGTGAAGGAAGGAAGAGAGGGAGGGAGGGAGGGAGGGAGGAGTCAGGGTGGCACAGTGGTCAGAATGCAGTACTGCAGGTTTCGCTCACTGCCAGGAGTTCGATCCTCACCAGCTCAAGGTTGACTCAGCTTCCATCCTTCCAAGGTCAGTAAAATGAGGACCCAGATGGTTGGGGGACAATAGACTAACTCCGTAAGCTGTAAATCTCTGTAAATCTACTATTGCTATTGCTATTATGACTATTGCAGCATTGCCATGCTCCTGTGATGAAAATTCAGAGGCTTGGCAACTGACTCATATTTACGATGGTTGCAGGTGATCTGGGATCATGTGGTTTCCCCCTTTTGTGTCCTTCTGACCTAGGGAAGCCAGATTCGCTCAACAACCGTGTTACTAACTTAACCACGGCAGTGACAACTGTGGCAGGAGAGGTTGTAAAATGGGGCAAAATTCACTTAGCAAACATCTCGTTTAGCAACATACATTTTGGGCTCAGTTGAGGACTCCCCGTGTTCCATTTCCCCATGGACTTTTCTTTCCCCTATTTTTTCATCCTTCAAATGCATTAGTTGTATTTTAGCT
Source organism: Pseudonaja textilis (assembly GCF_900518735.1). Next base: position 6,226,969 of record NW_020769372.1, on the reverse strand, counting down.
TTAGCTTACAGTACAAATTTTCCTGTGTTTGGTAACTCAGAATGGCAGGAAACTGTGTTGCTGTCATTTAGTGGCAGAGAGCAAGACCCAGAAGATCCAAAAAATAATAATAATGAGTTTTTAAAAACAACAACAACAATGCAGTCTGCCCACCTCTTATAAAATAGGTTAGGAAAAAAGCAAGACATTTAGAATAGAACAGAACAGAACAGAATATAATTCTTTATTGGCCAAGTGTGATTGGACACACAAGGAATTTGTCTTGGTGCAAATGCTCTCAGTGTACATAAAAAGAAAAGATAAATTCGTCAAGAGTCAAGAATCGTCAGGTACAACACTTAATGATAATCATAGGGTACAATAAGCAATCAAATCATACTAGGAAAAAGTCAATAAAAATTGTAAGGATACAAGTGACAAAGTTACAGTCATACAGTCACAAGTGGGAGGGGATGGGTGATAAGGAGTGATGAGAAGATTAACAGTAATAGTAGTGCAGACTTTGTAAATAGTTGGGCAGGGTTGAGGGAATTATTTGTTTAGCAGAGTCATGGCCTTTGGGAAAAAAACTGATCTTGTGTCTAGTTGTTCTGGTGTGCAGTGCTCTATAGCGTCGGTTTGAGGGAAGGAGTTGAAACAGTTTATGTCCGGGATATGAGGAGTCTATAAATATTTTTACAGCCCTCTTTTTGACTCATGCAGTATACAGGTCCTCCGTGGATGGCAGGTTGGTAGTAATTGTCCTAATTACTGCAGTCCTAATTACCCTCTGAAGTCTGTGTCCGTCCTGTTGGGTTGCAGAACCAAACCAGACAGTTATAGAGGTGCAGACTCAGTAATTCCTCTGTAGAACTGGATCGGCAGCTCCTTGGGCAGTTTGAGCTTCCTGAGTTGGCGCAGAAAGAACATTCTTTGTTGTGCTTTTTTGATTACATTTTTGATATTAGGTTCCATTTTAGGTCTTGTGATATAATAGAACCTAGAAATTTGAAGGTCTCTACTATTGATGCTGTGGTTTCAAGGTAGACTCACAAAGCCCGGGCAAAGAAAAAAGAAGGACAGGTTCCAGAGACAGAACTGTCAAAATATATAATTTGTTATTTGCTTTATTTCTGCCACAGTTCAAGAATTTGAGCATCAGCATTAAGCTAGGGTGGAGATTGGGGGGTGGAGCTCCCCTACTGTTTTCGTTTGGATAGTTGGAGCCAGACCTCACACACCCCGACACCTGCCTCGCTGGCCCATTTCTTCTGCAGCCAGCAAGGCTGGCAAGGCTTTCCTGAAGTCTTCTGTAGCTGATAACAAAATTCTGGATTGATCTGGGGCTCTGTTATCGGCTACAGAAACCTTCAGGAAAGCTTTAGCATTCAGGAAAGCTGCAGAAGAAGTTCCTGAAGGCCTCTGACAGCAAAAAGGAGGCTGGTGTTGACATGCACAAGTGAGGTTGGTCAGTGAACGACATCTCCCGAAAGTAAGACCTGGTGCCTTTTTTTAGTGGCTAAAAATATAAGACAGGGTCTTATTTGGGGGGGAAACGCGGTAGCTTGGGCAGTAATCTTTTCATTAGGCATGAAAAAGGCAATAGTGTTTTTGCTAATAAGGAACTTTTATTTTGAACAGATTTACAATCATTCCTTATTTACAGAAACAGTTTATTAGAACGGATCTGGGATGGTTTCCTTGAGGTGACTGGGGTAACTAATTATACCGATCAGAATATATACCAATGATTAATCTTGCAAAGCAACTTAAGGGTGATACATGCTGAATGTTGAGAGAAGAAGCTAAACGACAAGCAATTTGTCAGCTCATTTGGCTGGAGTGCTGCAGTTAGTCCTTGACTTACAACTGCAATTGAGCCCAACATTTCCGTGGTTAAGCAAAGGCCGTTGTTAAGAGGGTTTTGCCACCATTTTATGACCTTTTTTGCCACCTTTGTTAAGGGAATCACTGCCATTATTAAGTTAGTAACATGGTTGTTAAGTGAATCTGGCTTTGCTCTTGAGAAGGTCACAAAAGATGATCACACGACCCCGGGACATTGCAACCGTCATAAATATGAACCAGTTGCCAATTTGAATTTTGATCACATGATCATGAGGACAGTTGCAAAGGTGAAAAATGGCCTGAAGTCACTTTTTTCCTTGTCATTGTAACATTGAACAGTCAGTAAATTGATTATTTTAAATCAAGGACTACCTATTCTTTGAACCTTTCAGGGTTAAGATCTATTGTGCCAGTTCAAACATTAGAGGTAAACTGCAGCATCATTATTCAAAATAACCCCAGTCTTTTTTTTTTTTTTGATACCCTACAGTAGAGTATCAAATCCAAGGAATCAGGGTCAAAAATTCAGGACAGACACCCCCCCAATCTGTAGCAATCCAGGGGGATTTTCCTGGTTTTTTCATTGCAATGCAAATGGTGCAACTCTTCACATAGCTGTCCACATCTTTCTTTATGCCAGGCCACTAGAATTGCCTCCGAGCTAAGTGTAAAGTTTTTAAGAACCCGAAGTGGCCTGTCGGTTTGGCGTCGTGGCTCCTCTGAAGGACTAGAGTATGTAGGGATTCTGGGATGTAGAGTTTTGTTTCTTTCCAGGTTAGGTCATCTCTTTTCGTTAAGATGTGTTGATTGTCCCAGAACCAACGATCTGCTAGCAGTGCAGTTTTTAATTTTGTGGCTAAGTCGTCCACGGATCGGTTGCATTGGTCGCGTCATCATCGTCTGGTGGTTACTTGGGCAGCTATTTGGATAGGGGGAATGATGGCATTCATAATTTTCTCCCTTTTACATTTATACTGGGACATGTGAGAGAGGGCGTCAGCCAGAAAGTTCTCCCCCCTCCCCCCCCGAGATGTGTTTTAGCACAACGTTGAATCGGTTGAAATATTGGGCCCAGCGGACTTGTTTGGGCGATAGTTTTCACAGGGTCCTAAGGCTTTCCAGATTTTTATGGTCAGTCCAAACTTTGAATGGCTTCTGGCCCCGTTCCAGCAGGTGATGCCAGATCTGCAATGCCCATCTTATTGCAAAAGCCTCTTTCTCCTATGCATCCCATCGCCTCTCTATGTTTGTGAGTTTACGGGAGGTGTAGGCACAGAGCTGTAGGTTTCCTCGGTCGTTTCTTTGGAGTAACACTGCTCCCACTGCCACGTCGCTGGCGTCTGCTTGTACGACGAGGAGTTGTTCGAAGTCAGGGTGCTTCAGCACCGGTTCTTTTACAAACAGTTCTTTCAGTGTTTCAAATGACTTTTGGCAGGTTAGGTCCCACTGTAGGGGTTGTCCCAGGTGGGGTGTCTTTTCTGTGCTCCCTGTCTTTAGAAGGTCCATCATGGGTTTGGCAATCCTCATGAAGGAGGGGATGAATTGCCGGTAGAAGTTTGCAAACCCCAGAAAGCTTTGTAGCTGTCTGTGGGTGCAAGGGGCTTGCCAACCAAGGACGGCTTGTACTTTGGCTGGGTCCATCTCTATGCCTTTATTTGAGACTCAGTATCCCAGGTAGTCCAACTGTGCATGGTGAAATTCATATTTCGACAGCTTGACGTACAAATTTACTGCTAGAAGCTTTTCCATTTAGTATCGGCTGGCTGTGAGGGCTCCAACAAATCCACCCTCATTCAAATCAAAAATCTCTAGCTGCATTTCAGAGAAAAGTAAATTGGTTTATTAGAAGTTGCCATGTTGGCACGTGGCTGGGTGCAGCCGATACTAAAATTACATCATACATTTCCCCCTTGACCCTGGTCTTTCCCCCACCCCCTGGATGTGACTTCTCCAATGGGACACATCCGTCTCCAAGAGTCATCCATTATCCTCTGCAATAACCTTCTTATGCTCCAACAACTTTGGGCTGCCGAGGTGATTATCTAGGCATTTCAAGAATGCCTTGTTTCCACCCCCTCCCTTTTTCTGGCAGCTAAAAAGACTAAAGGAGTATCTTTTTAGTTGACAATGTCAACTAAAATCACCTATACACAATCCAGTCAATTAATGGTCAGCACTAAATGAGCATTAGGGAAGAGAATTGGATTTAGTTTGTGGGAACATAACAGATAATCAGAGTTGGAAGGGACCTTGTAGGCCATCTAGTCCAACCCCCCCCACCCCCACCCAAGTGGGAAACCCTGCACAATTTCTGACAAATGGCAGTCCAATCTATTCTTGAAAGCCTCCAGTGATGAAGCTCCCATAACTTCTGAGGGCAAGCTGTTCCATTGATAGTTCTCACTGTCAGAAAGTTTCTCCTTATTTCCAGGTTGAATCTCTTCTTGATCAATTTCTGTTGTGGTTCGCCGGCAGCAGGTGTGGATGGCTGAGGTCTCAGAGAGTGAGGACTCAGATGAGGGGTCTACATGTGATGCAGGTATGGGGCCAGGACCATCAGGGAGTGCAATGCTGCCTTCTGAGATTGTGGAGGCTGGCAGCAGCGATGATGAGGACCCCGAGGAGCCTGTGCCCATTGCACGTGCATGCAGGGCTGTTCAAAGGAAAGAGCATCTGCAGCAGCACGTGCGACTCGGGAGTAAGGCTGGAAGAAAATAGTCTTTCCCTGAGAAGATAAAAGTCAGCTGAGAAACTGGAGTTCTTTGCAGAAGGCAAAGAAGTTTGATACTGGTGGACGTTAGAATATCTGAGTTGGTATTTGGAGACTCTTTGATTTATTGTTTGGGAACTTTATCTGTTGTTCTTAGCAGACTTGCAAAAACTTGGCAAGGCTCTTCCTTATTGGAGCTAATTAGTTGGAAGCAGCCTTTTATCTGTGAAAAAAACAGGATTTGTAAATGAAACAGCAAAAGGTTGTGCTGGTACCTTTGTCTTGTGTTTACTCTCATGGAACCAGATTTGGGTCAGAACAGTTTCCATACATTATTCCTTGTCTGGCCTTCAGGTGCTTTAGAAAATAGGTTGACCTCCTCCTCCCTGTGGCAGCCCTTCAAATATTGGAAGGCAGCTATCCTGTCTCCCCTGGTCCTTCTCTTCCCTAGACTAGCCAGGCCCAGTTCCTGCAACCGTTCTTCATATGTTTTAGCCTCCAGTCCCCTAATCAATCTTGTTTGCTCTTCTCTGCACTTTTTCTAGAGTCTCAACATCGTTTTTATAATGACTTTTTTATAATGACATAATGACTCTCAGCCAGGGGTGTCAAACTCAAGGCTGGATGCGGCCTGTGGGGTGCTTAGATCTGGCCTGTGGGGCTGCGCTAGAAGCAGCAAAGAACTGGCCCGCGGTGCCTCGGCTAGAGAAAACAGGAGGACTCCATGCAGCTGCCCCGAGCTCTGTTTTCACTGACAGAGGGCTGCAGGAGGCCATCGCAGATGAAAATGGGCCCTGGGGTGGGGTGCACACATCGCCCTCCCGAGCTCCGTTTTTGCTGGCAGAGGGCTAGCAAAACAAACTAAAAGCAAAACAATACAAAATTTCCCCTTTTGCATTTGAGCCTCCGAGAGGGACAGAAAAGGAGAAAGGGAAAGAGGAAAAGACAGAGGAAAAGAAAGGAAGAGGGGAAGGAAGAGGGAAGGAAGGAGGAAGGAAGGAAGGATGGGGGGTGTCTGAGGGAAGTCCTACCTCAGCACTTGGCCACACAGGTGACCCCCGACACGAGTGACATCGATCTGGCCATGACACCCTTAATCTAAGTGAACAGCGTCTTCCAATTTGTGCCACGTGGATTATGAGTATCGTGGTTTTAACACCAAAAGAGTTTCCACTCATGTACAGGCATTCTATACAATAAATCACAATAAATCCATTGTTTTCTCCCTCCCTTCCCATTTCCCTCACACGGGTTGTTTGGTTTTATCAGAATAACAGAGTTGGGAGGGGCCTTGGAGGTCTTCTAGTCTAACCCATGCTCAAGGAGGAGACCCTTTTGGCAGTCCTCTTGGAATTCAATTCGTGAGGTTTCTTTTTCTGCCTCTTCCTCTTTCCCTCCAAAAAATTCTGTGTAAAATGATTCAGCTTTCTCAATTGAGTCAATTCTATGTCTCTGTTCTTGCCATGTGAACATTAAACCTTCTGGAATAATGTGGCGACCAAAACCAGGTGCAATATTCCAGGTATGGCTTTACTAAGGCTTTATAAAGCGGTACTAATACATTGTGTGATCTTGATACTATCCCTCTGTTAATGCAACCAAGAACTGCATTAGCTTTTTTGGCCGCTGCCGTATACCGTTGGCTCATATTTAAGTGACTGTCCACTAGAACCAGTGGTGAAATGCTACCGGTTCGGCCCGGTTTCCCCAAACCACTAGTACAAAAAAAAAAAAAAAGCTCCGACGATCAGCTGAGAGGAGAAAGAAGAGAAAAGTGCAGGATCGGTTCTTCCTTTCACCCCTGCACTATTCTGTTCTTTATCCTCTCAGCTAATTGGGGCGGCAAAGCCTCAGGCGGAAAGCTGCGCACGCGCACATTTTAGATGCACACGCGCAAAGTGCACGATCGCTGAACCGGTAGGGAAACTGGTAGAATCCCACCACTGACTAGGACTCCAAGATCCCTCTCACAGTTACTGCTATTGACCCAGGTTTCACCTAATCTCTACCTGCACATTTGTTTTTTCTTGCTTAAGTGTAAGGCCTTACTTTTCTCTCCGTTGAATTTCATTTTGTTGGCTAGGGCCCGGTGTCCCGGTTTTCCTATAGTAGAATTCTTTGCTCTTTTTCAGTTGGACCCAGTTTTAATCCTTTCCTGTAGATCTTTAAGGAATCTCACCTGTGTTCGTTTTGACCAAGTTGGTAATCCGTTCTTGTGTCTCCTAGATCGGCCACGATGGGGCTACTCCAGAAAGCTCCTGGCTCTTGGATGAATTCAGTGTCACAGTGCCAACTAAGGGTGTGATATACGCTTTTGTTTGCAAGTGCTGGCTGGCCCAGGATAGGGGAGACGGCCTCACCTCACGTGTATTCAACATCCTGGATGCGGATTGCATCAATATTGGCCTAAAGGTTAGTCTTACTGAAAGACCTTCTGTCACTCATTTGAAGCAAATATGTTGGAGGTAGTCCTCAACTTACAACCATTTTAATGACTGTCCTGAAGGGACATAGTGACACGAACTTGCCTCCAGGTGTTGTGAATGCTCCAACATTGGAGGTTTTCAAGAAAAGACTGGACAGCCACTTGTCTGAAATGGTACGGGGTTTCCTGCCTGAGCAGAGGTTGGACTAGAAGACCTCCAGGGTTATTCTATTCTGTTCTTTTCTGTTCTGTTCCGTTCTGTTCCATATTTTCTACTCTGTTCTATTCCATTCCATATTTTCTTATTCTATTCTATTCTATTCTATTCTATTCTATTCTATTCTATTCTATTCTACTCTACACTCTACTCTACTCTACTCTACTCTACTCTACTCTACTCTACTCCATTCCATTCCATTCCATTCCATATTTTCTATTCTATTCCATTCCATTCCATATTTTTTATTCTATTCTATTCCATTCCATTCCATATTTTCTACTCTACTCTACTCTACTCTACTCTACTCTACTCTACTCTACTCTACTCTACTCTACTCTGCTCTTCTCTACTCTACTCTACTTTTTATGGGGACATAAAACTCGCTTTGCAGATGTAGCAAAAAATAGTTCCCCAGAAACAGGGGTGGGATTCAATTTTTTTAACAACCGGTTCTGTGGGCGTGGCTTAGTTGGTGGTCATGGCTTGGTGGTCATGTGACTGGATGGGCAGAGAGGTTGCTGAGACAGGAAGTCTAGTCCTGCCAAGAATGTAAAAAGGGTTAACAGAGAGGCAGTTTCTGTAAGCAACACCAGAATGTTTCCTTCCTTACAGGATTAGGCCAGTAATTTCTTCTAACAACCTGTTCTCTGAACTGCTTAGAATGTTAACAACCGGTTCTAGCGAATTGGTGCAAACTGGTAGAATCCCACCCCTGCTACCAGTTCTCCAGAACTGGTCAGAACCTGCTGAATACCACCTCTGGTATAGATCTATTTCAAGCTATTTAGCTCTTGTCAGCTAGCCATACCCTTTCTGGGATATGTTCAATTGGCAAGTTTCCTCATTTATTTTAGAATTGTCCTCATTTTTTTTTTTTTAAAAATGCATATTTCATTGAGTTGTCATGGTAAGACAACTTTTCGAAACCTGCCCATTGGATAATCTTGGACATGTTGATAGATGGACAATACATAAATTAATTCTGCATTGAGCCCTTGTGGTGTTACGCTTAAGACACCAGACTGAAAACCAGGTGACTGTGAATTCTAGTGCTGGCTTAGACATAAAGCCAGCTGGGTGATCTTGGGCAGGCCACACCTTCTCATTCCTAGGAAGCAAGCAGTGGCGAACAACTTTCTGAAATTTTGCCAAGAAAACTGCAGAGATTTGTCCAAGCAGTTGGCAAGAGTCAACACTGACTTGAAGTAACACATCCACCCACCAGTAAAGGAGAATATTTGCAGCTCAGGGTTGGTGCTCACTGAACTTGGTTGGGGGTTTTTTTTGCAGACATTTTATTATCCAAACTAGGTAACAACATCATTAGCCCTGCTGATGTTACCTGGTTTGGGTAAGGAAACATCTACAAGAAAACAACCAAGCAAAGAGCACAAATAACCCGTCTCTCTTTCTCTCTCTCTCTCTTTCTCTCCCTCCCTCCCACTCTCTCTCTTCCCCCCTGCTCTCACTTTGTGAGAGAAAAAGAGAGAGACAGGGAAAGAGAGAGGGAGGGAGGGAGAGAGAAAGAAAGAAAGAGAGATGGGTTATTTGTGCTCTTTGCTTGATGGTTTTCTTACACACACACAGAGAGAGAGACAGAGACAGAGAGAGACAGACAGACAGAGACAAACAGACAGATAGACAGGTGGACAGACAGACAGAGAATACGAAAGACCAGAGGAGTGGGAAAGAAGTCCATTTTTTCAGCTGATTCCAAAACATGTTTTGCAATGCAGAAATTAGTTCCATCTTCAGAGTTAATTCATTCTCCTCTACCACACCTAGACAGATACCCAGCTACAGTGTATAAATGGAAGCCAATTTTGCAATGTAAAGCCAATGACTCTGATTCCCTATCCAATCCGATATCCCTGTTTTAAAGATGGTGGCTTAGTCTTGTAGGACGTTAGCACCCACCCCCTCTCCTAGAAAAATGAAATATCCTAGGAAATATTAAAAAGGCAGAATACTTCCCCTAAAAAGAGAAGTAGAAACTCAAAAGCAGAAACTCGCCTCAGAAGCAGAAGTTCACCGCCCCACATCTTTGTTAATGGGCGGGCCATTAAGGCCTGGGCCAGAGTATTCTACATAACAAAGACCTCTACCCATCTCACCACCTGGCCTGGGAAGATTGCATCAGCCAGCACTCAGGTGTGGTCCAGACAAAGCCTACAAAGTTAGCTAAGATCCTGTCCCTGGGAGTCTGACAGCCAATGGGATACATTTTTTACACAGGAACAGGAAACACCAGGGTGGGGGTCCAACAGAGGGTATATAACTAAGGGTCTCTCAGCATCTTGCTCCTTCTTTTCCTTCACCCAACATCTTGAAGCATGTGATCGTCCTTTCACTTTGGAGCCCCAAGCCATGTGGTCCTGTCTACCATTAAACCATCTTTCCAAACAGCCTCCATGTTTCCTAGTAGTCTTTTTCCCCACTTGGTACTGAACCCAGAAGGATAATTCTTCCAACAGTCTCTTGGCATTTGTGGGTTGGTTCTATTTTAGCTTTTAAAATCTGGGTGTGTTTTTTTGTTTTTGTTTTGGTGGCTAAATGTGAACTTCTATTTTCCACAGATTCTCTATGAAGTGACCGTGGAGACTGGAGATTTGTCACAGGCTGGAACGGACACGGGCATTTTTTTCACATTCTTTGGAACCAGTGGGTGTTCGGAAGAGATCCAGCTGGAAAAAAATGGAAACAGGTAACAGGCACTTCAGCAGCAAACATCACCGTCTCGCTTTCCAGATAGGTTGGCTGTTCTGATCAAGGCTGATTGAGACAAGCCTTTCTCCCGAGTCGCCCCTTTTGTCTTAACTGCTATTGCCTTCTGGCAGCTCTGCGCAAGTGCGCACTGGGAAAAGGCTCCCCTTGTTCCTCTTCCTCGCTGCTGTCAGATTCTGGAGGCTCCGGAGTCAGCACGTAACTCCCAGATGGCCTGGCCCCATCTCTGCATTGGACGCAGGACCCGCGTCTGAGTCCTCCCCAGACTCCCAGACTGGCCCCTGTTCCTCCCCACTGTCCAACTCTGCTGCCATCTTCACAGACTGCCAGCGGACCACAACATTGAGCTCTTCCAACTGGCTCTCTTGATCCAAGGTATTTGGGGAGGAGTAGCCCATGAAAGGCGATTTTAAATTTACCTGTGTTGCACTCAAACCTGCCAGATAATTATTCAGAAGTTTCCTTTTCCCATGACTATAGTTTCCTGCCATCAAGACCAACAGCCATTAGAAGAAAATTCTCATTCCATGAGATCTATCAGGAAAAACAATGCTGAATAATTTTTCGGCCTAGTGCAGGTAGTCCTCGACCTATGACCACAATTGAGCCCAAAATTTATGTTGCTAAGCAAGATGGCTGTTAAGAGAGTTTTGCCCCATTTTACGACCTTTCATGCCACGGTTGTTAAGTCAATCCCTGCACTTGTTAAATCAGTAATACCGTTGTTAAGTGAATCTGGCTTCCCCAATGACTTTGCTTGTCAGAAAGGCGCAAAATGGGATCACATGACCCCGGGACACTGCAACCGTCATAAAGATGAGCCATTTGCCAAGCGCCTGAATTTTTTTCACATGACCAGGGAGCTATTACAATGGTCGTAAATGTGAAAAATGGTCATTAATTCCCTTTTTTTCGGTGCCCTTGTTATTTTGCACTGTCACTAAATGTTGCAAGTCAGGGACTATCTGTATCAGTGGCAGGCAGCAATAATATAGAAGCAGATAGAAGGCCACAAGGCAGCCCAGTTAGGTGGTAGCTCCAATTTTGGCTTCTCTGGAAAAAAAAAAAGCTAAGCAGGAGATAATGTGATTAATAGTTGGATGGGAAACTGTTAAGTCGGCCGATCGGTCCCCAGAAAAGACGCGAGGCAGTGACTGGTTTAAAGCTCTTTTTATTTAAGTTGGATCTGCCGCCGGCTTGGAATGCGGCGGCTTATATTGAACTGGCGCCGGGTGCCGCGGCCAATGACAGCCGTTCGAATCACCCGCGATCGGCTCGGCCAATCGCGGTTGCTTCGTAACGGCCAATCAGTGCCACGCACTCGACCAATCCCAGTGCTGTGCGTTTAGCCAATCAGAAGTGCAGGTTTACAAGAATGCAAATATATATACAGAACAGAAACCATTAAGAAAACCCAAGTCCAACGATCTTAGAGAAAGTCAATATTGGAATTAAGTCTGAGGGGAAAAAATCTTCATTGTTAAATCCTAAACCACTGAGTTTTTGAGGGTGGGGGTGGGGAGGGATGCAGGCTTGGGGAAAGTCAGGAATTCTTAAACTCTGCTTTCTCAAGGGAAAAAAAAAGAAAAAATTGTCTTTTCTATCACTTTCCCCCTCTCTGTTGTACAGTCTAATTGATTGTGAATCCCAAGTCTCTAGTTGTTGAGGTATTGGGATTTAAGAGCTGACCAGCTGTAAAGCTGATGCGATGTAAGGACAATGCCATGAAGGTGAATCAGCCATTGGTATTGCCAGTTTTAGACTAAGAAAGGGTCCACAGAAGTTTTATCACTTTAAGAGGTGTTTGTATGAGGCAGCCATTAGAGGGAGAATTCTCTCTCCTTGTGTCCTGTCTCCATTGCAGAGTTTTCTGTACAGAGTTAAGAAGATTGATTGCTTGTCAGGTGTTTGCCTACAGCGCATATTTCTGTATATGTCTGGTATATAAGCACCGTTAAATAGCCAAAGCCTCTGTGTGCTGTGTTTTGCTCCTGGGTTATCTCACAATAGTAGTGACCCTGCAAATGCTCTGACGCTAGCAAAGTGAAGGTTTTTTTCTTCCTGTGTTGGTTTGAAGGCAAAGGACTGAACCAGAAAAGTTTTCTGGAGATTAAGCTTGTGCTTTAACTACGAACAAGAGAGAGTGTTTGGTATATTGGTGAAGGCACCAAGCTAGGAACTAGGAGATCGTGAGTTCTAGTCCTGCCTTGGGCATGAAGCCAGCTGGTTGACCTTGGACCGGCCATTTTCTCTCCACCCCTAGGAAGGAGGCAATGGCAAATCCCTTCCAACATATTGCTAAGAAAACTATAGGGAGTTGTGCAGGCAGTCACCAGGAACCCATGCTGACTTAGACATCAAAGAAATACTTCCAAACTATAATTCTGTTATATGCAAACTCCTGATTACGCTGCCAGATTTTGATGGCATGATTGCTACAAATCAGCGACAGAGTTGTCGCTGTTGTGTTGAAGTGCAAAAACATGAATATTGTTGTGCAAGTCCTAAAATAAGCATTAAGCCTAATGAAAAAATACTAAGAGCTTCCCCACACCCATCAAACACCAAAGCATAACAAAAATGCGGGGGTGGATTCAAATTCATTTTTCTTAGTGGGTCGAACATGCTGCAGAAATCGCTTTATTAGAAATGAATGAAGAAATACTGGAATACAATCAGACAATGGCTAGAGGAAATTATAAATCAGAAAACTGAATTTAAGCCAGAATTTTTTTTTTATTAGGTATAATAACACAAAAATTCAGTAAAAAAAAGATAGGTACATTATATTACATATACTAAAAGCTGCAAGGATTTCGTATGCGCAACTTTGGAAGGAGAAAAGGATACCATCAGAGGGCATGGTTATATAAAGAAAATAATAGACTGTATAGAGATGGACAGGCTAACGTTGAAATTAAAAGACACAAAGAAGATTCAATATATTACAGAGCCTGGTATGCCTGGTATGAGTGGTTTAAAAATAAAAATAAAATAAAATGGCAATTAGGAAAAGAACGAGGAAGTATGTAAATATGTATAGATGTTATAGAAAAGACTGAAGTGTAAGATGAAATATATTGATTTGTAACCAGAGTAAGATAATGGAATAAGTAATGGAAGGTAATGGAATAAGTAACCATATATTGAAAAACGTAAGGAAATGTAAAAGATGTCTTGATGTTGATAACAATGCGCAGTTTTATTTTATATTTGTAAACTTTGGAAAATTAATAAAATATTTTTTAAAAAAGAAATCGCTTTGCAGAGTGATTTGGGTGGCATATCAATTAAACAAACAAACAAAATGGTTGCATGAACTGAGCACAAAGACTGCTGTGTATCAAACTCCGTTTTAGATTTATTTATTCATTTATTTATTCAATTTACATGCTGCCCATTTCTGTATCAAGGACGTTGGGTGGCTTACAAAAGAATAACAGATTGGAAGGGACCTTGGAGGTCTTCTAGTCCAACCCTCTGCTCAAGCAGGAAACCCTATAACATTTCAGACAGGTGGCTGTCCAGTCTCTTAAAAATTTCCAGTGTTGGAGCATTCACAGCTTCTGGAGGCAAGTTGTCTCACTGATTAATTGTTCTGTGAGGGAATTTCTTCTTACTCATAAAGGAGTATATTTGTAGCTCAGAGTTGACATGAGGAGTCCTTGGTGCTCTCTGAGCATTCTTGTTTTCTTGCAGACGTTTCATTACCCAAACTAAGTAACATCATCAGTGACTAGCACTGATGATGTTACCTAGTTGGGTAATGAAACGTCTGCAAGAAAAACAAGCAAGCTCAGAGAGCACCAAGGACCCCTCAAGTCCTCCTTAGTTCTAGGTTGCTTCTCTCTTTGATGAATTTCCATCCATTGCTTCTTCTCCTGACTTCAAGTGCTTTGGAGAAAATATTGACCCCCTCTTCTTTGCGTCAGCCCCTCAAATATTGGAACTTTGCTATGATGTCGCTCTTAGTCTTTCTTTTCATGATGGGTGGACCAATTGCAATGCCATAAATAACTTCCTAAAACAAAATATTAAAAGCATTTAATCTTGAAATTTAAAAACATTAAAATTGACAACACATCTTCATAACTTATTTAACTTAAGTCCTATTTACATATATGCATCCTTGGTTTCCATAAGCTGATTCCATCTGTGCAAGTCATTGGAAGTTCTGCCAAACCTTCCTTTGACTTCACAGATTTCCTGAGATTTTCCTTGCCGAATCTTTAGGGGAAAGAAAATTCAGTTTTTATTAAGCTGAAATTGAGTGCCCGCCAGTAAATTGTAAGGCTCTCCTATCCCAATGCCAAAAGCACAGCGGCAGAGGTCTATTCAGCAGGTTCTGCCCAGTTCTGGAGAACCGGGAGTGGGAATTTTGAGTCGTTCAGAAAACCTGCAAATGCAACTTCTGACTGGAGATTTTACAGTATCCTTCCCCTGCCACGCCCACCAAGCCACGCCCACAGAACCGCTAGTTAAAAAAAATTGAATCCCACCACTGCACAGCGGCTCTAACCCCTAAACCCCTCTTGAGCCCTAAATATGCTTGACATTTGGGACTCGTTGCGGTAGCAAAATATGGTTTATTCACCTTCAGACTGGGAGCAAAGAGAGCGAGGAAGTAAATCTGCCCTCCCTTTAAGTGGTAGCCCGAGGTGATATAGGTATTGACCAGAACATCTTTTTAAACTGTCTCAGTTAATAAGGCAATTTAATTTAAATCAGCATTAGCTGTGAAATAGCTCCAGCAACACAAATATTGATAAGTGGACACAATGGGGAAAAATAAGCAAACACCCAGGGGAACTAATTGTCTGGAGGAATGAGCTTGGCTTCTTAAGTAAGCACCTGATCAAGCCATTAATTGATTTTTTCTCTCTCTCTCTTTCTCCCTTTTTGTTTATTAGACTTTTCTTCAGATTTATGCTCTGGTGTGCATTAAACGTAACCCCTCTCGCTATCCCATTCATGACTTGTGGACAACAGCCTCTGTTTAATACCCTCATAGCGTAAGAACCCAGGAGCAGAGACGAATAATTCTACCAACAAAACTCACCTAGATTTGCCTGCTTCTGGCAATGCCCACTCTGGCCCTTGCTCTCTATTGTTGGGAATCAGCAACATTTTTAGCCAATGGGGATCTAGTGGTTAAGGTACCAGTCTAGAAACCAGGAGACTGGGAATTCTAGTCCCTCTTTAGCCATAAAAGCAAGCTGAGGATTTATCTATTGATTCAATTTCTACAGCCACCCAACACAACCCAAGTGGCGGTTTACAATTCTAAAATCATAAAACAATGAAACCCCATGTGCTTAAAAGCCTCTGGTTGATGTCCTATTAGAAGACCATGAGTTCTGAGCAAAGATCTCTTCTCTTCCAGATTTGAAATTGGCCAAAAGGATACTTTTATCATGGAAATTCCGGATATTGCACCGCTCAAGAAAATGAGAATAAGGACAGATGGGACAGGATGCCGCCCGGATTGGTTTCTGGAACAGGTAGCATACCCATTCGTTAATCCTTCTAGCACTGATGATGTTACCTATTGGGTAATAAAACACCTGGAAAAAACCCCATCCATCTCAGAGAGTACCCAAGAACTCCCCAGTCCCTCCTCCTTTCACTCCACAAACCCTACTCCCTTCCAGCACTGATGGTGTTACTTAGTTTGGTAATGAAACGTCTGCAAGAAAACCACCAACCTCAGAGAGCATCAAGGACCCCACAGTCCTCCTCCTCCTCCCCTCCCTCCCTTCCTTCCTCCCTCTCTACAATCCCACTCCCTTCCAGCACTGATGAAGTTACCTAGTTGGGTAATGAGATGTCTGCAAGAAAACCACCAACCTCAGAGAGCACCAAAGACCCCACAGTCCTCCTCCTCCTCCACTTAGCAAACCCTACTCCCTTCTAGCACTCATGATGTTGTTTAGTTGGGTAATGAAATGTCTACAAGAAAACAACCAACTTCTGACCAATCAACCTCACAGTCCTTCTCCCTCCACTTCCTTCCTTCCTTCCTCCCTCCCTTCCTTTCTTCCTTCCTTCCTTCCTTCCTTCCTTCCTTCTTCCCTCTCTCCCTCCCTCTCTACAAACCATACTCCCTTCTAGCATGGAAGATGTTACCTAGTTGGGTAATGAAACATCTGCAAGAGAATCATCAAGCTCAGAGAGCACCTCATTATTTTTTAATGCCTCCATTATTTATAGTTTCCAATTTTCATAGTCGCCCCATTTTTAAATAAGAGCTACAGGAGGAGAAGGAGGAGGAAAAACTGAATTTCTGATGGGGCAAGAAATGGGAGGTGTAGAATTCGGGGGAGGGAAAATCTACCACTGACACTCATTTCTTTGTTTACGGTAGATTTCCATGTTCAATCTTTCTGCTACTGCTACAAGCTATTGTGAAGAGAAATAGGAAGAGGGAACATCGTGTACATCGCTTTGAGCTCCTACACAAAAGATGGGATGTAAATGAGTACATCAACAAACACAGTTGACCTAGTACTAAACTGATCTAAGCTAGAGTCAGGTGGTGTGTAAATTAAATATGCAAATAAACAGGGACACAAAAACTTTCAGACCTGAATTCTCCAAATCCCCCTCTTCTCAAAAAGTTATCTCTGGACTATATATGTAAGAAAAAGAAATCTTGTCCTTCATTTATTCATCTGGCAAAGATTTCCAAGGCCAAGTTCACTGTGAATTTGTATACATAGATATATGTATGTGCAGTATGGAAGGTGCTGGACTTGGACTGGGGAAACTTAGTTTCAGGTGTCTGTGGATATTTTCAGTCGTCCAGGTCATGTTTGTCCCAAAGGTGTTTTTCTTAAAAGGTAACTGGACTTTCTTTGTTTTTCCCTGAAAACATTTCGCTTCTCATCCAAAAAGCTTCTTCAGTTCTGGACTTCATGGTAAGATGGAAGGATTTATATATTCTTGGCAGTCCTTTGGTCGTTAATTATCCCTCTGAGAGTCATTGAGGCCACTTGGAGGTTTATCCGTGCCCTGAGGATCACCTTAGTTTCAGGTGTATTCTCAGTCATGGAAGCTCCCTCAGTTACTTTGAGGCCAAGTCCCTCACTCTTCCATAGTGAGGGGGTTGCTGTTGTGAGGAAAAGGGGAGGAGGAGCTGGTATCTGTGCAGCCTTGACCCAAAAGGTGCCTTTTCCCCAGAGGCAACTGGACTTTCTGGTTTTCCTTTGAAGACATTTCGCTTCTCATCCAAGAAGCTTCCTCAGCTCTGACTGAATAGTGGGGAATGGAAGGATTTATATTCCTTGGAGACAGCTGGTCATTTGCATCCTTTTAGAGGGTCGTTGAAGCACCTGAAGGTTTATCTTATGTCCTCAGGTCTATCTGTGTGGTGCAAATGGGAGTGGAGCGGAGATGGTATTCAGCAGATTCTGACCAGTGCTGGAGAACCGGTAGCGGAAATTTTGAGTTGTTCGGAGAACCGGCAAATCCCGCCTCTGACTGGAGATTTTACAGTCCTTCCCCTGCCATGCCCACCAAGTCATGCCCACCAAGCCACGCCCACAGAACCTATAGTAAAAAAAAAAATGAATCCCACCACTGGAGCCTTCTTGGAACTGCTGAAAGGACTGGGGGAGGGGGGTGCTGCACGAAGAAGAAGAAGAAGAAAGAAGAAGAAGGAGAAGGAGAAGGAGAAGGAGAGGAGGAGGAGGAGGAGGAGGAGGAGGAGGAGAGAAGAAGGAGGAGGGGGAGGAGAAGAAGAAGGAAGGAAGAAGAAGGAAGGAAGGAAGAAGAAGAAGAAGAGGAGGAGGAGGGGGGAGGAGGGGGAGGGGGAGGAGGGGAAGAGGAGGAGGAAGAAGAAGAGGAGGAGGAGAAGGAGAAGAAGAGAAGGAGGAAGAAGAAGAAGAAGAGGAGGAGGAGGAGGAGGAGGAG
>NW_020769372.1:6195346-6209142 GCF_900518735.1 Pseudonaja textilis | reverse complement strand
AGAAGGAGGAAGAAGAAGAAGAAGAGGAGGAGGAGGAGGAGGAGGAGGAGGAGGAGGAGAAGAAGAAGAAGAAGAAGAAGGAGAAGAAGAAGAAGAAGAAGAAACAACCACGCCCACCCAGTCACATGGCCATGCCCACCTAGCCATGCCCATAGAACCAGTAGTAAAAAATATTTGCATCCCACCCCTGACTGGAGGACTGAGAACATCCGTAGACATATGCTGCCTTGAGTTCCTGAAGAAAAAAAACTAGACCCAGGCGATAGAACAATTTTCTTTTTCTGGCTGGTGAGACAAGAAATGGACCAGTCCTGCCTGGCTCCATCTGTTGTGCTGAAGATGTACTAATGTTTTAATCAACACCATTGAAATGATTGCGCTCCTCATTCCAGTGGGCTCCTCCTTCGGAGGCCGCCTAAATAAATTCCATTTATTGTGATTGAGGACTTGGAAACAGACTGAAGAGAAATTTCTTTTCTCTTTTTGGCAAAGGGATACAGTTTGATAACGTTTTCCACTTTTTTTTCCCCTCCCTTATCTTGGCAGAAAGGAAGAGCAAGGAGATCTGTGACTATCCAAAAAAAAGAAAGAAAGAAAGCCAAGTGTAACATATAATTTCCCTCAGTGGACACTCTGCTATTAGATGTTATGAGAAAAGCATGCTGGCAATGTGCCAGGGCACCTGGTATCCATCACAAATCCACATTTTTGAGTGGGTGGGTGGGGAAGTCTCCTTCGGGGAAAACGTAGTTACTATGGACTTTTCGAAAGAAGGCTCCATACTTGCTGGTGGTGGTGGTGGTGGGTAGACGTTCAAAACAGTTTTCCATGCCTGCAATTTTAGAAAGGAGCATTTAAACTCAGTTCATTTTCACTTTTGTTAACCAATTATTTTACTTTTAGAACCGCATCTATGCAGACAGGAAAGCACATGCAGACACACGTACCCAACAGTGGTGGGATTAATGTTTTTTTTACTACCGGTTCTGTGGGCGTGGCTTGGTGGGCATGGCTTGGTGGGCATGGCTTGGTGGGCGTGGTAGGGGAAGGATATACTGTAAAATCTCCATTCCCACCCCACTCCAGGGGAAGGATACTGCAAAATCCCATTTCCTCCCCACCCCACTAGCCTGCTTTCCAGCTCTGTTCTCCTGTGCAGGGCAACCAAAGAAGAACTGAGCCAATCATCTGGGACTTGGGAGGCGGAGAATAGATGGGGGCGGAGCCAGTCAGAGGTGGTATTTGCCAGTTCTCCAAACTACTCAAAATTTCCGCTACCGGTTCTCCAGAACTGATCCGAACCTGCTGAATACCATCTCTGATACCCGCACAGACACAGTTCTGAAGAAGCTGCAGACGTTATGAAGAACTGAAGAAGCTTCTTGGATGAGAAGCAAAATGTCTTCAAGGAAAAACCAAGAATGTCCAGTTGCCTCTTGAAAAAGCACCCTTCGGTGACTGTTCAAAGTTACGACAGTGCTGAAAAAGTGACCGTATGATCGTTTTTCGCACTGATGACCATTGCAGCATCCCCATAGTCAGGTGAATAAAATTCAGGTGCTTGGCCACTGACTTGTAGCTATGACGGTTGCAGTGTCCCAGGGTCACAGGATCCCCTTTGGTGACCTTCAGACAAATGAAGTCAATGGGGAAGCCAGATTGATTAAACAACTGTGAATGAATGAATGAACGAATTCTTTATTGGCCAAATGTGATTAGACCAGTGGTGGTATTCTACCGGTTTGGCCCAGTTCAACTGAACCAGTAGTAAAAAAATGCTACCAGTTTGACCAACCAGTATTTCCGACGATCAGCTGTTCCAACTATCAGCTGTGCCGCACGATTTAGATTAGCTAGAAAGCTAATTTGGTCCTGTTTAAAGCTCTAGGAAAGAAAGGATGCAAAGATTTATCTGGGAAAGCAAATGAGGGCGGAGTCTTCTTGGATGAGAAGGAAATTGTCAGATTTCTTGCTTTCTAGCTAATCTGAACCACACAGCACACCTGATTCCCCCCTCGGTGTTGTGGTTACCTTCAAAATGCTCATTTTTTTAGCACCCAGGAGGCTTCCCTGAGGCCCACTAGGCCAAAAGTGGAGCACGTGGGGGTGGGGTGCTGCGAAAGAAAAAAAGAGAAAGAAAGAAAGAATGAAAGAAAGAGAGAGAGAGAGAATGAGGAAAGGAAGGAGGGAGGGAGGAAAAAAGGAGAGGAAGGAAGGCACACAAGCCTTGGCACTAGACACAGCTTCAGAGGATGCTTTGAAACAGCACAGCAATCCAGGTCTGGAAGGTACCTCGGAGGTCATCTAGTCCAACCCCCTGCTCCAGAAAGTGAGTTTCTGTCTGACCCACCACCACCCCGGTCACATTATCAAATAGCCACACCCACCCAGTCACATGACCAAACAGCCACGCCCACCCAGTCACCTGACCACATAGCCATGCCCACCAGGCTACGCCCACCAACCACGCTCACAGAACCGGTAGTAAACAATTTTGAATCCCACCACTGGGATTAGACAGACAAGGAATTTGTCTTGGTGCGTATGCTAATAAGTGTTACTGACTTAACAACTTGCAATGATTCACTTAACATCTGTGGCAAAAAAAATAATAATAGGGCAAAACTCACTCAGCTAGTATCTCACTTAGCTTAGCAACAGAAATGTTGGGCTCAATTGTCATCATAAGTCAAGGCCTGCCTGTATTGAAAATGCTCTTGGTGTGTTGATTTTTCCATCCTAAACGCAGTGAAGATACAGAACTGTCCAGGAAATGAATGCATGAATGACGACTCTATTTTCTGGCTGTGCACTCTGTGCAGATGAACATTAAGCCATTTTGTTTCGAAATCTTAGTTTTTCCTAAACTGTAATCCTCTAACCCTGTGAAGAATGTTCTAAGTGCCAGCGAGGTGCCAATAACTCACTGGTTGCCTCTAGATATTTTTTTCCTTGGAAAGCAATGTGGAGATATTTATGTTTCTTCTTCTGAATCCCCCAGGTAGACCACAGCCTGGAATATTCTGGTGCTCCTTAATGCAATATTTGAGAAAAACGATCTTTCTTAGGGGACTCTGCCCTCATTAGCTTTCCCAGATAAATCTTTGCACCCTTTCTTTCCTAACACTTTAAAGAGGACCAAACAGAAACATGTTGGTTGAAAAGGAGAGATACATACTGTATTTGCAGAATTGAAAACTATCTCTCCTCCCCCTCCTCCTCCTCCTCCTCCTCCTCCTCCTTCTCTCCCTCCTCCTCTTCCTCCCCCCTTCTCTCTGTCTCTGTCTCTCTGTGTGTGTGTCTGTGTGCGTGTGAGTGTGTGTGTCCCTCTTTCATCTAAAAATCACTTAAATTGTATCCGACTCACTGGAATCAATAAAAAGAGGGAAAGGAAGAAATCTGGAGAGAGTTGCAGAAGATAGAAAAGAAAAGTAATCAGCCGTTCTGTCCCTTCCATTTTAAGCCCATTGGTGTGATACGATAGGATAACAGAATTGGAAGGGACCTTGGACCATCTTCCATTTTGTACAAACAGGGTGTCAGTTGGTTTAGAATCTTTTGTGCGATCCTTTCATAATCACTGTTCACAATTTATATCAATCTCACATTGTCAAACAAACATATGCTTATCTATTTATCAATTATTAATTATCCTGCTATTTATTCCATCAATATTATATTATGCTGTCATCCAACGGTTATATACGTCTACATTATATTTTGTATCAGTCTATTAAACTCAAAGACCTCGTTGAAAGGGACAGAGCTAACAGAAGGGTAAGGGGAACCTATACAGCTAGAACTGCTGCAGAAGTATCTTCTAGTTGTAAAAATGTGAGGCTTCTTGTGTAGTTGCATACTGTTTTATATGAAGTTCTTGTCATCTAGGACAGGGGTCGGCAACCTTAAACACTCAAAGAGCTTGTGATGACCCGGGCCGTGGCACAAAAGCAACAAAGTCACAAAAATAGGTAAAGTCCCTTTTAAAACAGTCTTCCCAGCTGCAGCCAATGAAGGGGATCAGGGCCCTTTCTTCCCCCGTAAACCACGCAACTCATGTTGCTCCCTTATCCATTCCTCCCTGTGTGCCCTAAGATGAAGAGGGGGTGGACCTGAGCCTTCCTCTGAATGCCCAGCTGGACTGTGCTCTTCCTCAGTTTCCTCCACAGCCACTGGAGCCACACTCCCACTCCCTGTCGGCTGTTCCACCTCTTCCTCGGAATCAGATTCCAACAGGGGCATGACAGAGCTGCACAGGTTCTAACCAGAAACCCCCCAGAGCTGGCCAGAAGTCTGGTTTCCCCACCATAGTGTCTCTTCCTAGCTCAGCATGCTTTTTGCTCTACCTATCTTAACCAAAAGCCCTATCAATTGAGAGACCGACTGGTAACAAGGAGTTGCAGGAGAGGGATGAAAGAGCCACATGCGGCTCCAGAGCCATGGGCTGCCAACCCCTGATCTAGGACAAAGAGAAGAGAGAACATTATTATTTTAAGCAGGTTGGAACCGTAAGACCAGAAAGGACTGTTTCTTATCAATAGGAGGGAGAACTTAAAAGCAACAGCAAAAAAAGGTGACTACATTCTATTTGCCCAATACAGGTAGTCCTCAACATATGACTACAATTGGGCCCAATGTTTCTGTCATTCAGTGAATTTTGCCCCATTTGATGACCTTTCTTGCCACCCCCATTAAGTGAATCCCTGCAGTAGTCAAGTCAGTAACACAGTTGTTAAGTGAATCTGGCTTCCGCATGGACTTTGCTTGTCAGACATTTCAAAAGACCATCACGTAACCCTAGGATACTGCAACTGTCACAAATATGAACCAATTACCAAACATCTGACCCCAGGATCTTATGGATGCTACAATAGTGTGAAAAACAGTCTTAAGACAATAGTCACTTTTTTTCAGTGCCGTTGTAACCTTGAACGGTCACTACATGAACTGTTGTAAGCTGAGGACTACCTGTAGATGACTTAGAGCAGTGGTCCACAACCTTTTTTGTACCACGGACTGGTACAATCCACAGACCAATCCATGGACCAGTACCGGCATCAGCACGCATGACCAAGGCAAGGCGAGCTGAGCGACCAGCCAGCCAGCCATCCCCCGCTTCTCCCCACCACCTTCAACTCCTCCTTTGTACCTTCTTGTGGTCGATGGGCTTTTCGGGCTCTTTCTTAATCTCCTCCTGAGTAACGTGAGACTCCACCGTCATCAGGATGGCTCTTCGTTCGAAGCCGCACCTCACTCTTCGACGAAACTAAGACGCGAGAATTCCTTCAGCACCCAAACGCCGCTTTCCAACTGACGACTAACAAGCTCACCCGGAAGCACTTTCTCAAGCGCCGTTGAAACAAGATGGCGACGCCCAAGCAAAATAGGCGGCCCGGTACAAAATGATCCATGGACCAGTACCGGTCTGGGGCCCAGTGGTTGGGGACTACTGACTTAGAGGATGACACATTTATGGAGTACTGTATGGAGTACTCTAGTACTGGAGTACTAGATAAGTTTATCTAGCTTTTAAGGAAGTTGTCAAATGACTATTTTTTAACAGAGATGGAACCAGCCCAACATTAACCCTGAATTGCTGATTTATTCTGCTGTTGACTCTCCATCTATCGTTTAACCAGAGGTGATGAACCATAGCTCGTTTATGACTTGTGGACTTCAACTTCCAGAATTCTTGAGCCAGCTATGCTTGCTCAGAAATTCTGGGTGTTGAAGTCCACAAGTCATACTGTTGTGGCCTGTCAGCCGCTGGCCCCTTTGGCAGCCAAATCAGATGAGGAGGCAGCGTGGGAATCAGGGCCGGCATTAAGGCGACTTAAGAGCTCTGAGAGGCAAGAGGAAATGGAGCTGTCAGAGATAAAGGCAGAATCTCAGTCCATCAACCCTCAGATGGAGAGTCACAACAGGCCCCCAGATCTGGAGGTGGCTGATGAGGAAGAGGAGGAACAGCTGAGACCAGTGTGCCTGATGCACAAATGTGCAGAAGGCAGAGGAGAGGAGAGCAGTGGAAATCTACGGGCTGATCCTTGGGACAGAAGAACCACCATTGCTAGCAAAGCTCTGGGGATAAAAGGCAGGGGGCGGAGATGAATAGATGTGGCAAATTCATCTCCCTGTCGGTCAGTTGCAGATAGCCTGCGCTCCTGAATCCCGTCTGGAAATTATCAGAATTCTTCTTGGAATCTGCAGCACCTTCTGAGCATGTGTGTGTGCATGTGTGTGTGCTGCTGAAAGAAAGCAAGTGCATCTTCCAGGTCTTCCTGTGTGAGAAGAGATAGAGAGAGAGAGAGAGACTCTTGGTGTGTTGGACCAGTTCAGGGAGAAAGAGAGCGAGTGTAACTTTCCACAGAACCAGGGGTGGGATTCAGCCAGTATGGACCAGTTTGGGTGAACCAGTAGTTCTGGCAATTAGTGGACCCCACCTGCCCTCCCCTGCCCTAGTCTGTCCTATGTTTCTGTATTTTTCAGCCCAGCTGATTCGCGCGGCACAGTGGATTGCCACGCATCAGCTGTTTTACTCATTGGGGCTGGAGCAGAAGGTTTGTTTTAGAGCTGAAAATGAGTGGTTTTGAAACGTACACATGCGCAAAGCGCAGACTCACCAAACAGTTGTTACACCAGTTGTATCCCACCACTGCACAGGACTTAGAGATTTTGTTAGCCTGCTGTGAGAGAGTGGCCACCGGTGCCTCCTACTAAAGGGAATGTTTTGTTAACTGCAAAGGACTTGTCCTGTTTGGGAGCCAGGTCAGAACATAAACGGGCCACTGGTTCCTCACCCCTGACCTGAACCCATGAGATTCTGTCACACGACAGCTCCTCCCATGAAATACCCACACTCCAAATTGTACTTCGGTAGATTTCAAAAGCACAGTGTGAAAACTGATGTGGCCTCACATCCATTTCGAGTGGAGGCACATTAGAACATAGACATATGGACGTCATTGTGGGGGTAGCGCACAGATGGTGCACAGCCAGTGCTAAGTAAAGATAAGGAAGCCAATTAAAGCTTCGGCCTGATCATTCTGGTTGCTAGGCAGATACACGGAACACCAATCTGAGCTTCCCTCATTTCAGGTCTGTGACAATGCAGGTAGTCCTCAACTTATGACCACCACTGACCCCAACCTTTCTGTTGTTCAGTGAAGTAACCTTTCTTGCCTCCGTTGTTAAATGAATCACTGCCATTAGTAGCCTGTTGTGGTTTGCCAGAGCCCTGAGAAATTGGCAGCAGACTCGGACAGTGGCCCAGTTCTGGAGTCTGGGGAGGGCTCGGATGAGGTCCTGCGTCTGACACAGAGATGGGGCCAGGGCCATCTAGGAGTTATGTGCTGACTCCGGAGCCTCCAAAATCTGACATCAGTGAGGCAGAGGAACAGAAGGATCCTGTTCCCAGTGTGCACTTGCACAGAGCTGCCAGAAGGCAAGAACAGCTAAGACAAAAGGGGTGACTCAGGAGTAAGGCTTGGGGATGATTGGCCCCCTCCCATAAGACATAAAGGAGGAGCAAAGGGACATGAGCCTTTGCAGGAAGCAACTTTGTTCATTCTGGTCGGCTTAAACTCTGAAGCTCCGTGTTGACTTTATGCTCTATTTGGCCTTGTAAAACATCTAATTGGCAATTTAGTCATTGGCAGCATTTCAAGGGAGATAAAGGTGGGTGCTTATCAGCCTTATCCTGAGGGACTCTGACAGACTTCTGTTGGACTATTCCCTGTTTGGGACTCATTATGGGCTATGAATGCATATAATTCACAGCCGTTGAAATAAAAAGAGGATTTTGGGACTAAGCAAATGATTGTTATGGTCTCAGGAAGCCTCAGTCAGAACATAATCCAGCTCTTGAGTGAACCAGGCTTCCCCGTGTGAGAAGGTCGCCGAAGGGGATCACATGACCCCGGGGACAGTGCAACCATCATAAATACAAGCCAGTTGCCAAGCATCCAAATTCCGATCATGTGACCCTTGGGGATGCTGGAACGGTCGTAACTGAAAAACAGCCCTAAGTCATCCCAAAGGTGCTTTTTTCAGGAGGCAACTGGGCTTTCCTGTTTTTTTTCTTCAACTTCACTACAACTGTTGAGTGAATCATACAGTCATTAAGTGAACCTGGTTTCCCCATTGATTTTGCTTCTCAGAAGGGTTTGCACAAAGTGATCGGGTGACCCGGGGACACTGCAGCTATCATAAATGTGAACCAGTTGCCAAGCACCTGAATTTTGATCATGTGAGCATGGAGAGGCTGCAATGGCCATAAGTGTGAAAAATGGTCATAAGCCACTGCTTTCAGTGCTGTAACATTGAACAGTTACTAAATGAGTGGTTGTTGAGGAGTACCTGTATCCTCAATTTCTTTGAGAGTACATCCTTGCCATAGAACAGAATAGCAGAATAACAAGAGTTGGAAGGGACCTTGGAGGTCTTCTAGTCTAACCCACTGTTCAGGTAGGAAACTATACCATTTCAGACAAACGGTTGTCCATTCTCTACTTAAAAACCTCTGGAGGGTAGCTGTTCCACTGGCTAATTCTTCTCACTGTCAGGAAATTTCTCCTTATTTCTATTGGTTCTGTCCTTGATTGTTCTGACTTAGGCTTCCCAAGATCATGAAGCAGACTCCTCGTCCCGATAAAACCCCTTTTATTTAGATTAAAGTGAATTCCTCTCCAGCAAAGTCCCAGAGAACAGTCTTTCATGAGATTTCACAACTACAGACCTTTATCTGACTTGGAGAGTTGCCAGGCCGATATCTTCCAAACGCCACGCTGTAGCAGCAATTACTTGACAAGAAGTCAGGAACAGATCTTCACCCTAATGAATTGAACTAATTGTCTCCTGCAAACACCCCTCCTCCTTTCGCTCCTCTTTATTCCCTATGGAAGGGGGCCAATTCACCGTCCACCGGAGCCTTTACTCCCGAATCGATCCTTGTTCCTTAACTGTTCCCTTCTTCTGGCAGTTCTGCACATGTGCACACTGGGAACAGGCTCCAGCTATTCTTCTGCCCCACTGATGTCCGATTCCGAAGGCAGCTGATAACAGTCAGATGGCCCTGGTCCCGTCTCTGCCTCCAGCGCAGAGCACTTGCTGGTCCATGTTCCTCCCCAACCTCCTCGCTGTCTGTGTCTGCCACCAGCTCCGCCGGCAGGCTACAACATTGATTAGTTTCCATCTATTGCTTCATGTTATCCCTTCAATTGCTTTGGAAAATATATTGACCCCCCCTCTTCTTTGTGGCAGCTCCTTAGATATCGGAAGACCGCTCCTCATGTCACCCCACATCCTTCTGTTCATTAAACTAGACATACCCCATTCCAGCAACGGTTCTTTATACCTTTTAGCCTCCAGTCCCCTAATCATCTTGGTTGCATAGTTTCATTCAGCTGGAATTCATTCGGTTTGGTGGTTTTTTTTTTCCTAGGTCACCATGAAGAATTTGTCCACTCAAGAAGTTGCCACGTTCACCTACAGTGACTGGCTCTCCAAGCAGTGGGGCGACAATTTGACTCTCCAGTGTGAGATTGCAGCGATGATCAACGATGAGCTGATGATGGAAGAGACAACGTATGTTATTCAGGTGAAAACCAGCAATATCGGAGGTGCGTTCCTATTGGGAATACCGGGTGTAACTCAAGACTCTCGTCCACACTTCTATTGCCACCGCAGGTTACAGGTAGCTCTTGACTTACAGGCAGGGCTGTCTTAACGCCTGGGCCTGATGGGCACTTGACCGTAAGCCCCACAAGCATAGGGGACCCCTACTAATCTTTGTATGTTAACCCTTCGATGCACCTTGTATCCTATAAATACAGCAACATGCTTATTACATTTGATTGCATTTTATTATTAATACTAACATGCAAATATGAGTTTAATTTTATCGACCATTTACATTTTTATTCCTGTGAGTAGTTGTCGAAGGGGGCCCCAGTACACTGCTTTGCCCGGGGCCCATAATGCTGTGAAGGCGACCCTGCTTACAGGACATTCGTTTAGTCACTGTTCAAAGTTACATGAATTGGCATCCTTCGGTCTCAAGAGACAATGGCATCGTGCTATGAAACCGATAACTGCCACTTCCCATGTTGTTTCAATGCTGTATGCAAAGCGGGAGTGTCCTCTCCAGATGTTCTGAGCCAAACTTTGTTCCAAAAAAACAAACACGAAACAGAGATAAAAGCAAAACCTTTTAATGCCTCTCTGCGAAGTCCATTCATTCACAGTTAAAAGGCTATTAAAACTAATTATCTCTGATAAGAACGAGCCTTGCTGAGGTTGTGCAAGGCTGCCAGAAGCACTAGATTAAGTTGCCAAAAAATATTCCAAACAAAAAGTCTTCAAACACAAACCAAGATAGTTCCGAACTTCCACAAGGCTTGAAGTACAAAAACTTCTTTGCTTCCTGCAAAGAACTCCAGTTTCTCAACTGGCTTTTATCTCTTAAGGGAGGGGCCATTACCGTGCAGCCTTATTCCCGAGTTGCCCGTGCTGCTGCAGCTGCTCTTTCCTTCAAGCAGCCCTGCTCACACATGCACTTGGCACAGGCTCCTCGGGGAAATCTTCATCATTGCTGCCAGCCTCCACAATCTCCGAAGATAGCATTCCACTCCATATGGTCCTGGCCCCATCCCTGCATCACACACAGGCCCCTCATCTAAGTCCTCACTCTCCGAGACCTCAGCTGTCCACACCTGCTACCGGTGAACCACAACACCAGAGCAGGAAGCCTGGGTAATTTAACATGGAGGATAAACTGTTACCCAATAAGAAGATTTCCCCTCTCTCCACATCACTGAAATTGTCTAATGGAATGGCAGAGCCGATACGATGAGTTCCCGCTGCGTTGCAGGAGTTACCAGAACGTGATTGTACACAGTCACGAACTGCTTCCGGGGCTCAGGCCCCGGATTTGGCCTCGAGGTTGACTCCGGAAGCCTTTTCCAATAATAGATATAGCCACAAGGCAGTGGAGGTTTGAAATCAGAGTTTCCCTTCTCCTAGAAGATGCTTGTACCATTTTATCTGCTGTTGGGGCATAAAGCCTTCTTCTGCCTTCAAAAACTGTTGGCCATCTTTTCCTGTAACCCTGTAACTTACGAGGTGCTACTAGCCAGGCCAGCTGGACCAAGGTTTTTTAAGGAGGTTTTACTCCTGCGGCACTCCTCCTCACTCCAGGAGGCCCAGCTCGGCTCCATTTGCAGTGCCCGTTATCTTCCAACAGTCACTATTCAGAGTTTTGGAGTATTAATTCAACACCGGAAAAAATAAACACAGATGGCTGATGCTTCATTTAACATCTTTATAAACATAATAAGTAGATTTTAGAAACCAGTTGTAGATTTCTCCAACATGGAGCAAACTCAGACAGAAACATGTTGCAGGTAACTTCAGTAGCACACAGAAACAGACACCAGTTTTACTTCAGTTCAGCAGGCAAGCAGAGGGGAGAAGCAGATTCATTTTCAATAGACAGACTCAGAGCTCAACACAGCTGCAGAGTTGCAGAGCTTAATACAGAGCCACGCCTAGGCTACTTTTAGTTTCAGTTTCCAAACAGTTCTCATTGGCTGACTTCGTTGCTATGCCTATTCATTGGCTGACCTTGTTACCAAGCTCCATTCCAGTTCCTGAATATACTCTGACATCATTTTCCGACCATTCCAATCTACCAGCTGTTGGCCCATCCGTTTCTTCACCTCTCTGTTTCTTCCACAAATTCCAGCCTCACCGTTAGTTTATCAAGCTTGTCGCTTTCTTGCCTTTCCCTCCATACATTCTCCCACTTCCACATACCAATCTCTACAATCCAAATTCTTCAAAAACCTCTCTGCACAACACTTCGGAGTACCATCTGCAAACACGTGCAGCCGCTGTCGCCATCTTTTTTTTTAAAAAAAAAAGTTACAACAGCACTGGAAAAGGTGACAGACGACCGTTTTTCACACAACTATGGCAGCATCCCCTTGGCCATGTGATCAAAACTCAACCACTGGGCGGTGCCATCAAATCAGTTGTGGAGACAAAATACAGGTATTCCTCAACTTACAACCCCAATTGGTTGTAAGTTGAGGAATACCTGTATTTTTACAAACATCTAGTTGTAAATGTTCAGAAGAATAACCCACATTACGTATCTGATATTAGCACAGTTGAGAAAGTCCAGAAATATTTCACAAGAAGAGTTCTCCACTCCTCTACTCGTTGCAGAATACCTTATGCCACCAGACTTGAAATTCTAGACCTAGAAAACTTTGAATTACACCGTCTTTGGTCCGATTTAAGTATGGTATATAAAATCATACATTGCAATGTCCTACCTGTCAATGAATACTTCAGCTTCAACTATAACAACACAAGAGCACACAATAGATACAAACTCAAGGTTAATCGCACCAAACTTGATTGCAGGAAATACGACTTCAGCCACAGAGTGGTCAATGTCTGGAATACTCTACCTGATTCTGTGATTTCTTTCCCAAACCCCAAAAACTTTCACCTTAGACTGTCTACTATTAACCTCACCCCTTTCCTAAGAGGTCTATAGGGGGGCGTGCATAAGCGCACCAACGTGCCTATCATCCCTGTCCTATTGTTTCTTTTTATTTTTTCTTATTCGTATCCATTTCATGTATTCATAACTATGTATGTACTTATACCTGTTATCTAATAATCGCTTGACAAAATAATAAATAAATAAAAGTTAATTAATTAATTAATTAATTAATGACGGTTGCTGTGTCCCACGCAGAGTCAAAGGGGGAATCCAGATTCACTTAACAACCGTGACTAAATTAACAACTGCAGGGATTCACTTAACAACTGTGGCAAAGAAAGGTGGCAAAATAGGGCAAAACTCCCTTAACAACTGTCTCACTTCAGAACAGAAATTTTGGGCGCAACTGTGGTCGCAGGTTGAGGACTACCTGTGTATTATCTTTAGAAGCAAAGCCAGCATGATCTTTGGAAAAGTGCACATAGCCCTTGATAAATTTATCCAAATGCTTTGGGGCCTTCTTAGAGGTTTTCTCATTTTGCTTTAGATAAAACCTGATATAAAACTAAGGATATATCAAGCTTTGGAGAGAGATCTCGGTACCCGAGAGAGACTGGAATTCTTCAGGGATTTTTCTCTTAAGTCCTCTGGATGGGTTGGAGGATACATCTTGCTCCAGCTCACAGTTGAAATATTGGCAGATATTAGTCTCAAATATTGACAGTGCTTATCAAATGATGTAAAAATTGAAAGTGATTTGAAAAGGTCGAGATTCTCTCCTCAAGCGTTAAATCCCCACTTCTTCTTTTATAGGCCATAGTTACTTTCAGCAAATGCATTCAGCGTGTTCCAGTTTTACTTCAATTTTGTGCATTTATAATGTTCTAGTTTGACTTTCATTTTAGGGTCCGGCAAGAATCCAGGAAGTCGGTTCATTTGGTCCTTAATTAACCATGTTCTGCAAACACAGCTTATAATCCTGTTCGTTCCTGATGCTTACTTGGGTTAAGCCAGTTGCTCCCTGCTTCCCTCTGTTCCTTCCAGATGAAATCTAAAAGTTTATTGCCAAGAGATTGGAGCAGCAACATGGCGACTGATTCTTCAGCCGTTGGACCCATTGTTTTCCTAGCTGTTCCATTCCTGCCCCATTTCGGCGCTCCTCAGAAACCAATGATCAGCTATTGCTGGAAATGGGAATGGGGGCTTCATAATAATTCATGAGACTCTACAGTGGGGTCTTGCATTTCTCTGATGGCACTGTCCCAAGTGATGGTGATGATGATGG
>NW_020769372.1:6181596-6195336 GCF_900518735.1 Pseudonaja textilis | reverse complement strand
GGAGAGGAAGAAGAGGAGGAGGAGGGGAAGAAGAAAAAGAAGAAAAAGAAGAGAAGGAGGAGAGGAAGAAGAAGAAGAGAGGAGAAGAAGGAGAAGCAAAAGAAGGATTTACATTTTTAACTGGTTGGATGGACCTGTAATAGCAGAGGATATGGTTGCTATCATCCTTTCTATCTCTGAAAGCTGCTCCTGGGATGTTGCTGAGCAGCAGGGAAGAAATCAATAGGAAGATAACTTAATTTTGACCTGCCGCCTTTGGACAGCAGCTTTTTCGGGTTTACCTGGGCTGAAGCTAATAGACCGAACAGGTCTTGAACCAAGAGGAAAACTATCCAGTCTAAATTCACATGTAGCTAGCAAGGCCCTCAATATCTGTTTCATGCAGGGTTGCCTCGGGAGTTTTCTTCTCTTAGGGAGACTTCCTTGTCCAATCCCCTGCTCAAATGTACAGAGTTGCCTTCATCATTAGTCATCAGACAAGAATTACGTCAACAGTCCACAATGGGCAACTAGATGGTGCATAAACCCTTGGTGGATTCTACATTAAAATGTAGAATAGCCTATCCTGTTTATTTCTGCCTGTAGATTTGCAGCTTCCTCATCCAGCACGAACATCTTCCGATGCCCAAAGATGCTTTTCCCAAAAAGGCAACTAGATCAGTGGTGGGATTCGTATTTTTTTTTTACTACCGGTTCTGTGGGTGTCGCTTGGTGGACGTGGCAGGGGAAGGATACTGTAAAATCTCCAGTCAGAGGTGGGATTTGCCGGTTCTCCGATCTACTCAAAATTTCCGCTACCGGTTCTCCAGAACTGGTCAGAACCTGCTGAAGACCACCCCTGAACTGGACTTTCTTGTTTTGTTTGCTTGTTTGTTTTGTTTGAAAAGGTTTCGCTTTTCATCCAAGAAGCTTCATTTCAAGGAAGAAAAAAATAACTAAGCATTTCCAGTTGCATTTTGGAAAAACACCTTTGGGAGAACCTGGATTATGGAGAGGCTCTATAAGCAGTGGTGGGATGCTGCCAGTTTAACAACTGGTTTGGTGAGCTCATACTTTGCACACGTACGCGTGCTTTACATGTGCAGGTGCCTAAGGCACTTGCGCGCAGTGCTGAAAATGGGGCATTTAGAAGCTCAGCTGCTTACCTTCCAAGTCAGCAATGGTAGAACAGTGAGAGGGGGGGAAGAAATCAGCTGTGCCGCACGATTGAGATGAGCTACAAAGCAGGAAATAAAGGACAGGATAGGGCAGGATGGGTGGGTGGGGCCAGCTGATCATTAGAACAACCAGTTCGCATGAACCAGTCCGAACCGGCAGCATCAGACGTCTTCTGATAGCTGTTTCTCTCGTGGCTTCCCTGTAGGTGCTGGAACAGATGCCAACGTCTCCATGATTATTTGGGGAGAGAACGGGGACAGTGGGACCTTGGCTTTGAAGGAATCGAACAGATCCAACAAGTTTGAAAGGAACCAGCTAGATGTCTTCTATTTTCCTGACATCTTCAGTCTCGGCGATCTCTGCAAAGTGCGTATCTGGCACGACAACAAAGGTAAAATCCAGGGTTAGGGTTCATTTTAAGGGACAGCCTATGAAAGCCTCAAGTGTAGACCTCAGAACTTCTTTAAAAACAGAGCGGGGACATTAGACAGAGAGGACTACCCCGTTTCCCTGAAAATACTACCTCCCCTGAAAGTAGGTCCTAGTTTGATTTTTACATGTGTGCCCAATATAAACCCTACCTCCCCAAAATAAGTCCTAATTAAGAACCCGCCCACTCCAGAGTGCACAGGTAAAAATTTAGGTTGGGTGGGGGTGGAGGGTGGAGCTGCCCTACTACTTACCTTTGGACAGTTGTAGCCAGGCCTCACACACCTTGACACCTGTTGCGTTGCCAACCCATTTCTTCTGCAGCCAGCAAGGCTGGCAAGGCTTTCCTGAAGGCCTCTGTGGCTAACAACAAAGCTCCGGATCGATCCAGAGCTCTTTAATCAGCTGCTGAGGCCTTCAGGAAAGCTTTGCTAGTTGCAGAAGAAATTCCTGAAGGCCTCTGACAGCGAAAAGGAGGCCGGGGGAGATGAGCACAAGTGAGGTTAGTCAGTGGATGACATCCCCTGAAAATAAGACCTGGTGCCTGGTTTTGGTGGCAAAACAACATAAGACAGGGTCTTATTTTGGGGAAGTCAATTTACCTTTCTTCGATTAAAGGTAGTCCTCACCTTACAACCATTCATTTAGTGACCATTAAGTTACCACGGCATTGAAAAAGCAACTTGTGACCATTCTCACCCAGGGACACATAATCAAAATTCAGGTGCTTGGGAAGTGGTTCGTATTTATGACGGTTGTAGTGTCCCCCTGGTCATGTGATCGCCTTTTGCAAATTTCTCACAAAGTCAAAGGGGAAGCCAGATTCACTTAACCACAGTTTGCTAATTTAACAACAGCAGCGATTCACTTAACAATGATGGCAAGAAGTTCGTAAAATGGGGCAGGACTCACTTAACAACCTTCTGGCTTAGTTAATGGAAAATTTTGGCTCAGTTGTGGTCATAAGTCCAGGACTGTCTGTAATTCAATTTTATTTCTTTTCTTTTTTAAAAAAAATCCATTTTATTTTTGGCTGGAGCCCTGCCCACTTCATTGTCTTAGTGTAACACAAGTTCAGGATTATGCTCCATCCAAATACAAATGATTTTGTGGGTTTTTTTTTTAAAAAAAGCTTGTTTTCTCTAAAAGAAAGCACATGCAAATTTAAGCGGTAGCTAACCAATTCAGCGGTTTGAATCCCTAGCACCGTGTAATGGAGTGAGTTCCCATTGCTTGTCCCAGCTTCTGCCAACCTAACCATTCTAAAGCATGTAAAAATATGCAAGTAGGAATATAGGGACCCCTTTGGTGGGAAGGTAACAGCGTTCCATGCGCCTTACCGGCGTTTAATCATGTCGGCCACATGACCAGGGAGACATCTTCGGACAACACTGGTTCTTCTTTGGCTTTGTAACGGAGATGAGCAGAGCCCCCTAGAGCTGGAAACGACTAACACGTATGTGCGAGGGGAACTTTTACCTTTACCTTTTCACCAGAAAAAGCTAAAGGTCAAACACTTTGGCCACCCAATGGGAAGAGGGGACTCCTTGGAGAAGACCCTTGATGATGGGGTAGATGGAAGGCCAAAGGAGAAGAATGAGATGGCAGAGGATGAGATGGTTAGCTGGGGTCATTGATGTAACGAACATGAATTTGGGCAGATTCCAGGAGGCAGTCAAAGACAGAGAGCCTGGCCTACTGTGGTCCATGGGGTTGTGAAGAATCAGACACGAACTTAGTGACTCAACCACAACTACCAGAGTGTCCCCAATGGTGCTTTTTGAAGAAGCAACCGGACTTTCTGGTTTTTCTTTGAAGACGTTTCGCTTCTCATCCGAGAAGCTTCTTCAACTCTGATTGGATGGTGGGGAAGGGAAGGATGGATACTCCTTGCAGACCGTTGGTCATTTGTATTCTTTTTAGAGAGTCGTTGAGGCCACTCGTAGGTTTGCCTGTGTCCTCAGTGGTGCCAATGGGTGTGCAGCCTTCATGGAACTGCTGAGAGGATTGCGTGGTAGACAAGATATTGATGATGTTGTAACCCGCGCTCACACACACACACACACACAGAGGAGTTCCCATGTGGCCCGTTTTGAATGCAGGAAAGTGCAGGGTGTGTGCGGAGGCTCAGGGAGGGCGAAAACGGGACTCCCGGAAGTTTGGGAAGGCCAGAAATGGTTCTGTTTCCGGCTTCCAGAGAGTCTCCGGAGCCCATGGAGGCTGTTTTTCCCCTCCCAGAGGCTCGAGACAAAACCTCCGGAGCCCAAGGAGGGCAAAAACGCCCCTCCCCCGTGCCACGATGCAGGAGTCCAACTAGGCCACGCCCACCATGGCCATGTCCACACAGCAACCGGGCAGAGAACCCTTGGCTAAAATTTTTGAAGCCCACCTCTGAGACTAACTATACCGAATTCCTGCAACTGTTCTTCATATGTTTTAGTCTCCGTGGCCTTAATTTCATAGGACTTCATTTTTTTTAGGGCCCCGGCTGTTTCTATTTTTCTTTTTTTTTTTTTAACCTGATCTAGTTTTACTGGCACCCAGAGTGGGACACAGTAGGAAATTTTGGTTTTTTAAAAAAAGGAAGTTGTCCTTCTTGTACTTTGCCAATTATGTTTCCGTCGGAGCCTAAAATTGTACTTCCTTTTTTTTTCCCCAGCTACACCATATGGCTCTTTAAAAAAAAAAAAAACCTGTAAATAATTCAGCCTCTTTTTTCACAAGTATTTTTACCCAGCCAGAAATCCTTTCACTCGATAAGTATGCATTTGTTGTCCTTTTCTAAAAGGAAGAATTTTTGCATTTGTCTCTGGTAAATTTAATCCTGTTATTATTGTCCCTTCTGTTCTCTGTTGATGGATTTCAGTATTCCAAGGCATTTGCTGTCACTCCCAAATTTTGGGCCATCGACAGATTTGATGAGCGTGTCCTCCACCTTCTCATTCACTTCCTTAATCAAGAGATTAAAAAGTTCACCGTCCAGAACAGATGGTCTGAGGCCCTTCACTCGATGAGCAAACCCCAAGTATAATAATTAAGCTAGTTACCTAGCACTTAATTGCCATGCATGCAGGCCTCACAAACGTTGCTGTCAGCCCAAAATCTGTCTATGCGTTAACTATGATTCCTACTTTTGCTCCACCTTAAACCTCATTATAACAGAACCAGAGGATGGGATTCTACCGGTTCAGACTGGTTCAAGCGAACCGGATGTTAAAGTTACATCCGGTTTGCTGAACCGGTATTTCAACTGACTTTTGAATCCCCACCCCTGAACAGAATAGCAGAGTAGGAAGGGACCTCGGAGGTCTTCTAGTCTGACCCCCCTGCTCAAGCAGGAAACTCTAAACCATTTCAGACAAATGCTTGTTCAATCTCTTCTTGAAAACCTCCGAGGATGGAGCAGAGATTGGACAGCCATCTGCCTGAAATGGTATCGGATCGCGTGCTTGAGCAGGGGGTTGGACTAGAAGACCTCTAAGGTCCCTTCCAACTCCATTAGTCTGTTATTCGGTGAGTTTCTTAGATGAATTCAGTTTCTTAGATAAGGTAGATGCCCTCTGGATTATTAAAGCACCCAGAACAGAGGTGGTCTTCGGCAGTTTCTGACCAGTTCTGGAGAACCAATAGCGGAAATTTTGAGTAGTCCAGAGAACCGGCAAATCCCACCTCTGACTGGAGATTTGACAGTATCCTTCCCCTGCCACGCCCACCAAGCCACGCCCACAGAACCGGTAGTAAAACATTTTTGAATCCCACCACTGACCCGGAAGCATCCGTAAATCACATCAAAATATCAAAAGCAGCATTTCAGCCTTGCAATCCAGACAGCTCATCCTTTGCACAACTGTGCGACATCTGGATGTGCCTGCAAAAGTGACGGAAGTTGGCATGATGCAACTTCATTATTTCTCCCCCTGCCCCATATGGAAGTCCCTGTAGGGCCACACAACTTCTCAACTTCCAAAAGGTGCCTTTGAGATGAAGGATAACAGAATATCAAGAGTTGGAAGAGTTGGAAGGCAGAAATGTTTAGGCTCAAATATGATTTTTTTTCAAACCCCCTTGTGATCATTAATTCAAGGACTGCTGTTAGTATTAATCAAGTTACTTCATCTTCCAGAGGAACAATATTCTTTTTTTAAAAAAAACCTTTATTGTACTTTTTCCTTTTTACAAAACTCACTCATCTTTAACAGTACATATAGTTCTTCTTAATGATGAATCATAATAAATACAAGTAATAATAAGTACAAGTAAGCAAATTAACAAAATGCTATAAATATTCTACTGTCTGTGGTCTTACTATGTTTTGATGTTGATATATTTTAATGTATATATAAATGTGTATACAATTCTAATTCTCATTATCTCCTATGTAAATATATATCCATAAATATATAAACAAATACAGTATAAATATCTACAAATATAAGTATAAACATATCCAGCCTATTTTCAAAGACTTTAAGTGCAAGTATGTTAAATGAATCTTACTGTTATTCATATTTCAAATTTCCATATATTACTAATTGTTCATATACATTTCTATGTCTTCCTCTAATCTCTACAATTCTTTTTTTTTTTTGAACATATTTTATTGATTTTCCAAAACAATACACAGACAAACAAAACATAAAATATAATGACATAGGAATTTTTTTTTCTTAAAAAGCCAATACAACAACTTATTTAAAGACAGAATTATTCCAAGTTATCACATTTCCAAACAAGCACAATTTGATATATATATTTACCTTATCTGTTCATCTTCATATCTTATCCCAAACTTCTCTTTATTACTTCTTTTCCTTCTATTTATTCAAATTATATCTCTTTAACTTTAGATTGTATACATTTTTTATATCCATCTGTCTTATACATTTTCATTATTCTCTTTCAATTAAAAAAAAAAACCAAGACATAAAACATAAAAACATAAACATCTTTTCTGAAAGTTGCTTGATCCCGGGTTAAAACTCATCATACAGACACCTCTTCAAAAATCATGTTCTAATCTCTACAATTCTTGTTTCAATTATCCAATAAGATTCTTCTGTTCTCACAGGAATCGCGCCAGGCTGGCATCTGGAATATATTGACATTGAAGACTCTCTTATGGACAAAATTTTCCGCTTCCAGGGTGACCGTTGGCTCGCAAAAGATGAAGACGATGGCCAGATTATACGGGAACTGGCTTGTGCCAATAATGACATTTTGGAATTGAAAGAACGTACCTGTAAGTTGAACAGCAGGCAAGAAAAACCAACAGCACAGGTATAGGATAGGTGGCTCAATAGTCGTAGTTGTGAGAGGGATCTTGGAGTCCAAGTGACAATCATTTAAGTAGGAGCCAGCCGTGTGCTGCAGCTGCCATAAAAGCCAACACAGTTCTAGGCTGCATAAAGAGAGGGATAGAATCAAGATCACGTGAAATGTTAATATCACTTTATAATGTCTTGGTAAGGCCTCACTTGGAATACTGCATCCAGTCTTGGTCGCCATGATGTAAAAAGATATTAAGAGTCTAGAAAGTATGCAGAGAAGAGCAACAAAGGTGAATTAGGGGACCGGAGGCTAAAACATATGAACAATGGTTGTGGGAACTGAGTATGTCTAGTTTAATGAAAAGAAAGACTAGGGGAGACATGATAGCAGTGTTCCAATTATTGCCACAAAGAAAGGGAGTCAACCTATTCTCCAAAGCCCTTGAACGTAG
Source organism: Pseudonaja textilis (assembly GCF_900518735.1). The sequence continues at coordinate 6,188,030 of NW_020769372.1, read as the reverse complement.
GACAAGAAACAATGGATGGAAGCTAATCAAGGAGAGAAGCAACCTAAAACTAAGGAGAATTTTCCTGACGGTTAGAAAATTAATCAGTGGAATGAGCGATTAGACAGCCATTGTCTGAAATTTATTTTATTTTATTTATTTATTTGATTTGTCAATCACTTACAAGATAATAGGTATAAGTATAAACATGAGTAAGAATACAGGAAATAGGTACGAGTAAATGGGGACAATAGGATAGGGACGGTAGGCACAATTGTGCACTTATGCACGCCCCTTGCAGACCTCTTAGGAATGGGGTGAGGTCAATAGTGGATAGTTTGAGGTTAAAGGAGTGGGGGTTAGAGGATGTATCAACAGAGTCAGGTAGTGCATTCCAGGCATTGACCACTCTGTTGCTGAAGTCGTACTTTCTGCAATCAAGTTTGGAGCGGTTTACATTGAGTTTGTATCTAACTGTGTGCTCTTGTATTGTTGTGGTTGAAGCTGAAGTAGTCATTGATTGGTAGGACATTGTAGCAGATAATTTTGCGTACTATGCTTAAGCCCAACAGTCGGTGGCATAGTTCAAGGTTGTCCAAGCCCAACATTTCAAGCCTGGTGATATAAGGTATTCTGTTGCAAGCAGAGGAGTGTAGTACTCTTCTCATGAAATACTTATGGACTCGCTCAATTGTATTAATGTCCGATATACAGTGTGGATTCCAGACAGATGAGCTGTATTTGAGTATTGGTCTAACAAAGGTTTTGTATGCCCTGGTTAGCAATTCAATATTTCTGAAGTTTTGTAAGATTAGATTTACAACTCTTAATGCCTTTTTGGCAGTGCTTTTACGGTGAGCTCTGGCACTTAGGTTGTTTGATATGAGTACTCCAAGGTCCTTGACAGAGTGAGGGTCGTCAACGAAGTCATATCTGCCTAGCTTGTATTTGGTGTACTGATTTTTTTTACCAATGTGTAGGACAGAGCATTTGTTGGTTAAGATTTGGAGTTGCCAGATGTTGGACCATTCAGACACATAATCAAGGTCACTTTGAAGGACAGTAGCATTGTTGGTGGTGTTGAATAGTTTTACATCATCCATGAAGAGGACACAATTGCTTATAAGGTGATCACAAAGGTCATTTATATAGAGTATAAAGAGTATGGGTCCTAGAATGCTGCCTTGGGGGACACCGTTATTAACTGGAGCAGGGTTTGATATAGCGCTCCCTATTTTTACTATCTGTTGCCTGTTTGACAGGAATGCAGTTATCCACTTATGAAGGGATCCGGAAATGCTGTAAGAGTTTAGTTTTAACAGTAGTTTGTCAAGTACCACTGAATCAAAGGCTTTGCCTATGTAAATTGTATCTATAGCTTTAAACTGGTCAAGTAGAGTAGTCCATATGTTTTCCAATGTAGGAGTTGTAGATTGCAGGACAATTTTTTCCTGAAACCAAATTGTATTTTTGGAAAGTAGTCTGTTTGACTCTAAGTGGAGGGTGTGGATTTGTTAATGATTGATTCCATGACTTTGCTCATGATGCAACACAGAGAGATTGGTCTGTAGTTTTCAACTAGGCTGGGGTCACCTTTTTTGAAGATAGGGATGACCATAGCTAAGGACCATAGGTTTGGTAAGGAACTGGTTCTGAATGATATCTCATATATTCTGCTAGGGCAGAGGAGAGCTTTTTAAAGAAGTACGCACATAATCCATTGGGGCCAATAGATAGGGATGGTTTTAGATTACGTAATGCCTTTTCTACATTATCTTCTGTAAAGTCAATATGTAGTAGATTGTTACAGGTAGTGTTAGTGTATAGTGTATAGAATGGTGTAATGCCTGAGCAGGGGGTTGGACTAGAAGACCTCCAAGGTGCCTTCCAACTCTGTTATTCTGGGAGGAATGAGATGAAATGTCACTGGAAAAAGACCTTTTCAGCTTATAGCATTTTTGTTAGCCACCTCCTCAAATGTTGAAGTTCTGAGGCCATATTCCTGTCACTTCCGTGAGCAGACATGCTGGGTGGAAATGGGATAAATGAGACCGTGACACTGTGTTTCCTTGTCAGAAATGTCTTCTGGACATCGGGGCTAAACAAAAACTGAAAAAGAGCATTTTTTCTGTGCATGGTTGGGTAAGCTAATCTTATGAAAGCCCTGAGAGAGAAAAAACAATACAGTTGTCTTAATCTTACTTTTAGAGATTTAGAGAAAGCAGCTGAATAAACCTCACAAAATCAATAGATTCATTCAACGCTATGTGTTTTTAAGTTCTAAAATATATTCCTGGAGATCAAACATTCAGATGTTCGTCCAAGAGTTTCCTCCATGAATGTTATCGTTTGGCTAAATGAAGGAGAGCCGAGCTGCTGAATTCGAGATTTTAACTCTCAATCCTGCGTCAGGGAAGCACTTCCGTAATAAACAGGAAATCGCAGGGGGAGGAAGTTAAGAAGCTGTCATAAGTGGAGAGTAACTACTGAGGTTACTCTTAGACGCACAGATTGGTAGAATGGTTCTTCTGGTTTCTCGCTTTTCTTGGAGATCATAGTATCAGAGGGCTGAGTGAGAGGGACCTTGGAGGCAGTGGTGGGGACGCAACTAATTTAACAAGCAGTTCGTCCTAAAGACTGGGTGGGTGTGGCTGGGAGGGTGTCATGTGAGTGAGTGGGTGTGGCCCACTCAATGTCAGTCACAGCAAGTTGGGGCTGCGCACGTAGCCTGAAGCCACCGGCCAAGGCAGGTGAGGGAACATGGGTTCGGGTGGGGTAGGGTGGGGTAGGGTGGGGTGGGCGGGGCCAGCCAGTGGTGGGATTTGCCAGTTCATCGAACTGTGCAGAATCTTAACAACCGGTTCTCCCGAACCGGTCCGAACCAGCTGAAGGCCACCTCTGCTTGGAGACCCCTGAGTCCAACCCTCTGGGGACATGAAGGATCAAAATTGGGACTCTCGTGTACCAAGCATAATGCAGAATAACAGAGTTGCAAAGGATCTTGGAAGACTTTAAGTAATCCCCTGCTCAAACAGGAGACCCTATACTAAGGGTCTTCAAACTTGGCAAGTTTAAGGCTTGTGGACTTCGACTCCCAGAATTCCTGAGCTAACATGACTGGAGGAGGAATTCTGGGAGTTGAAGTCCACAGAGTCTTAAAGTTGTCAAGTCTGAAGACCCCTGCCCTATACCATTTCAGACAAATGACCGTCCAATCTATGTTAGAATTAGAATAACAGAATTGGAAGGGACCTTGGAAGTCTTTTAATCCAACCCCCTGCTTAGGCAGGAAACCACATACCATTTCAGACAAATGGTTGTCCAATCTCTTCTTAAAACCTTCAGTGTTCGAACGACCGTAACTTCTGGAGGCAGGTTGTTCCACCGGTTTATTGTTCTCGCTGTCAGGAAATTTCTCCTTAGTTCTAGGTTGCCTCTCTCCTTGATTTGTTTCCATCCATTGTTTCTTGTCTTGCCTTCAGTTGCTTTGGAGAAGAGGTTGACCCCCACTTCTTGATGGCAACCCCTGTGATATAGGGGTGCTATCATGTCACCCCCTAGTCCTTCTTTTTATTAAACTAGATATACCCAATTCTCTTCTTAAAAGCCTCAAGATGCTCCTGAACTATGAGCCGTGGAGTGGGAAGTGCTAAATTGGGAGCCTTAATTTGGTGTTTTCTCTGAACTTTCAAGCTTATGAGATTCTCACGATTACCAGCAATAAGGAAGATGCAGAAACCAAGGAAAACGTATCCCTTATTTTTGAAGGCAAGAGAGGCCGTTCCAAGGAGTTCCTTCTGGAGAACTCCTCCAGAAAGAGAAGGTTTTTAAGGTATGTTATTACAGTACCATAATTATAATGACCTGAACTCTTCATTCATTATAAAATTGAATAATTATAATCAGCAAACTTTGGGCTGATTAAAAGATTGCCCTGAATGAATGCATTGTTCAGCAGGCTGTATTGCTCACTTTAAAAATAAGCAGTGTATGTGTATGTGTCTGTATGTATGTATGTGTATGTACGTATGTGTGTGTGTGTATGTATATATCTATCTATCTATCTCTATCTCTATCTATCTATCTATCTATCTATCTATCTATCTATCTATCTATTTATCTATCTCTATCTATCTATCTATCTATGCAGGTCTTGGTGTGTTCGACCCAAACACGCCAAGACCTGCATACCATGAAAATCTACGAAAATAGATAGATAGATAGATAGATAGATAGATAGATAGATAGATATAGATATAGATAGATATGTAGATATAGATATAGATATAGATAGATAAATATATAGATACAGATACAGATATAGATAGATAGATAGATATGTAGATAAAGAGATAGAGATATATAGATATAGATATAGATATAGATATAGATATAGATATAGATTTGGCGGTTCAAATCCTTAGCGCTGCATAACTGAGGGAGCTCCCGTTACTTGTCCCAGCTTCTACCACCTAGCAGTTTGAAAGCTTGTAAAAAATGCATGTAGAAAAATAGGGACCACTGGTGGGAAGGTAACAACGTTCCGTGTGTCTCCGGCGTTTGGTCATGCCGGCCACATGTCCACAGAGATGTCTTAGGACTCTTCAGCTTTGTAATGGAAATGAACACTGCCCCCTAGAGCCAGAAACGACTAGCACGTATGTGCAAGGGGAACCTTTACCTTTACCTATATCCTTATAAGATTCATTCATTATTGGCCACATTTAGGGAATGCCTTTCCCAAACAGATGTATCTTAGTTCTCTAATCTCCAAATATATATATATTCCTTTCTTTTTCCTTTAAAAAAATTAGATGTTTATATGTGCAGCGTGATATATGTTCATTTATTGATTGAAGTGTTTCTCATAAGTGTTCAGAAAACCTAAATTATCTCGGTGACCTGTGCATTGAGAAATGTTGGCTTGCTGGTGGAACACATTATATTTATGCCTTTTAACAAGAAATAAGTCAGGAAACCTTTCAGACAAATTGAAAATACGGTTTTCATCTATAAATTAATATTATATGTGGGTAAGTCCTTCCTGGAACATTCTAGGAATGATTTAAAGATATATGGTTATATAAATTTGTGCTGAACAGTTTGTAAGCTTTTAAAATATTTATTTATTTATATAAATAACTCAGGGCAGCATACAGACCATCTTCCACATATTTTCCCCAAAACAATAACTCTGTGAGGTGGTCGAGTTGAGAGAGAGAGACAGAGAGGGAGAGAGAGAGAGAGAGAGAGAGAGAGAGAGAGAGAGAGATTGGCCCAAAGCAAGCTTTCATGCCTCAGTTGGGACTAGAACTCATCATCTCCTAGTGATTTCCCCAAAGTCACCCAACTGGCTTTGAAAGCTAAGGTGGGACTAGATCTTACAGTCTTCTACATTAGCCCAGTCACTCAGCTGTCTTTTATGCCTAAGATGGGACTAGAACTCATACTCTCCTGGTGATTGGCCCAAAGTCACCCAACTAGCTATCATGCCTAAAGCAGGAGTAGAACTCACAGTGGTTTCTAGCCAGGTGCTTTAACCACTAGTCAAAACTGGCTCTATCGTATGTTGCATTATTATTGCAAACCATGTCTGTTAATTTACATCTTTCTCATTAGCCATTGTTGGTCTGCTCATTAACAATTAAAGCATTATGTATATGTGTGTGTGGCGGTGGGGGCAATCCGCAGAGGAGCCTCGGATGCATTCCAGTTTTCTTCAAAAAACGTTGGTGATATCGCCGCCATCTGTGTTGGTCACTGTCCAAAAGATGGGAAGAGACTGAAGGCGAAACCAGACGTATATTGGCACGTTCAGGAAATTGTCATCACAGAAATGGAGCTTGGCAACAAGTAAGTGTCTCCTAATGAAAAGAAGCATGAACGACACGGACAATCAGCCACGGTTTGTAATGTTGCATTGTGGCACTCAAAGGTTTAGGGTCCCAACTGCTGCACAGGTAGTCCTCGACTTACACCAATGCACTTAGTGACTATGTAAAAGTTACAAAAGAGCGAACTTACGACTGTGTTTTTTTTCCACACGTAAGACCATTGCCGCATCCCCGTGGTCAAAATTTGGCCACTTGGCAACTGTCTCACATTTATGACCATTGTAGTGGCCCGGGGTCATGTGATTCCTTTTGGTGACCTTCGGGCAAATCAACGGGGAAGCCAGATTCACTTAACAACAGTGTTACTAACTGAACAACTGCAGAGGTTCACTTAACAACTGTGGCAAGAAAGGTGGTAAAATGGAGCAGAATTCACTTAGCAGCTGTCCTGCTTAGCAGCAGAAATTTTGGGCTCAGTTGCAGTTGTAAATTGAAGAGTCCCTCTAGATCTCTCCGATTTGATTTAGAGAGGAGATGAAGACAAAGTAGTGAAGACTGAAAACTGGCTTCCTGAGGGGAATGGGACAACTGACGACAGCCAACTTGTTGTAGCCAACTCCC
>NW_020769372.1:6165629-6181586 GCF_900518735.1 Pseudonaja textilis | reverse complement strand
CATGGCCAACTCACCATGGCCAACTCATCATGGCCAACTCACCATGGCCAACTCACCATGGCCAGCTCACCATAGCCAACTCGCCTCAGGACAACTTCCTGCAGGACAATTTAACAATTCTATTTTATTTTTTTTCAATAAATAAAAAATATTTTAATTTTTGCCATTCATGTTTCATTCGGTCCCTCCTTTTGCATCCTTTCCTTAATGATTCCATTCCACCATTTCTTTGATATTAGTGTAACGCTTGCCCCGCAGTGAGGTATCCTGTGGCTGTCAGTCGGTTTAATGTCAGAGTTCCAAATCATAATCCCATATCAAGCAAAACTCTGAGGCAGGTGAAGTCTTCAAAAGAATAGCTTTATTGGGGATATCTTATTGGCACACATGTGGTGAAAACCGACTCTAAAAGTTCCCGCGGTTTTCCCCCTAATTAAAAGTGAACGTTTGTCACTTCCTCCCAAACCCGCAGCCACATGGTCCAATCAGCGTACAGTCCAGTTTGCTAGATGACCTCAGTCTCCTCCTCCTGAACACCTGCAGGAATGTCCTTGGTTCCCAAGGGAAAGCTACAGCACCCCCAGCTATGTCTATTCCCCTCTCCCTCTCCCTCAGCTCCAGTATGTGCCAGCACAGAAGCAGGAAAATTAAAAAAAATGGCCTCAGTTCAGCCAACTTCAGGGTTGACAGAGGTGAGTTGGCCGTGACAATTTGGCTGAGATGAATTAGCTGTGGTGAGTTGTGTCAGAGTGTGCACAGCTTTACTACATGAAACAACCCAGGAGCAATAACAGCAAATAGAAGTTTGTCATAAAATAGTGGCTTTATCTACAAAAGAATATATACTATACATACATGTATTATAGGCAGAAGTCAAACAATCAGTAAATTACAGCAAGAAAAAAAAACACACACACACACAGAGAGAGAGAGAGAGAGAGAGAGAGAGAGAGAGAGAGAGAGACGCCCTAAGAGGGTCTCTTCTTAATAATCAGGCTCTTAAAGGAATAGCAGCCAAAAACCTTGCTGACTCATTTCCATCATTGCAGCAGCTGGTCAGCTCTTAAATCACTACCCTGACAAGTTGGCTGTGGCAAATTGTCATAGACTGCTCCTTGAGCATGTTTAAGTGTGGCTTGGTTTGAGTGTGGAAAGGGTTACTATACATCATAATTAAATTGAATTGAATTAAATTCTTTATTGTCATTGTACATATATACACAGTATACATACAACAAAATTCACATAAAACCCAGAGACCAGACTCAGCATACACACACACACATGACAATCCCCAAACACGCACACCGCCCCTAAAAACACACAAGCATCCACACAACAGACCAAGTAATACTTATCCAACAGCTCACTGATGGTGGTCCTTAAGTTCATTGTTAAGTGCAATTATAGCTCTAGGATAAAAAAAATGTTCAGAAAACATGTAGTCTGAGTTTTATTTGTTCTGTATCTTCTGCCAGAAGACAACAGTTCACAAAGATTGTAAGCAGGATGGGAAGAGTCTCTGAGAATGTTGTGCAACTTCCTCAAACAGCGAGATGCAAAGATGTCATCCAAGGCTGGTAGCTGGAACCCGATGATCTTCTGGGCAGTTTTAATGATTCTCTGTAGAGCCTTTTTTGTTTGCTACAGAGCTGCTCCCATACCATGCAAGAATGCCGCATGTCAGGACACTCTCAATGGTGCTGAGGTAGTAGGATAGAAGTAGATGCTGAGATAGATTTATCTTCCTGCGCATTCTCAGGAAGTACAGCCTCTTTTGTGCCTTCTTCACAAGCATGTTAGCATTCAAAGTCCATGAGAAGTCCTCCGAGATAGAAGTGCCCAGAAATTTTAAACTACCAACGCTCTCTTCCTCCTCACCATAATGTACAGTACGATACAAAGTGTACACAATGTACACTTTGCCATGTATAAAAAGCCAGGCAATCAAAGCAGCATGAAACTCAGGGGGATTCGGAGACAAGAGAGTGTCCAGTTTACCATTAAAGTCGGGGTAAAACTCTCCATCAAAGTTATTTCCCACGACCAACTTCCAACCTCTTAATTAATCCTAAGTGGCACATCATATCTCTTTTCCAGCAAACATCACATGCTAGGGTTTTTTTTGGTTTTTTTTGGAGAATGACTCGAAAGATTGGAGTGGAAGAAAAAGGGCGCAACAAAAGTCACAGTCATTAAGGAGAGGAGTTGTGGAGGGAAGATTTTTGAAGCCAATTAAGTGGCTTTTCTGGGCCTAAAAAATGATATGGAATTTTGCCACCAGGAGGAATTTAAACAAAAGGGTAACAAGCATTCAATCAGAAAGGATTTAGCAAAACTGGCACAATACTCCTTAGAGAAAGCCAGCGCTTCCTTGCCAAAGAAAAACAAGCATTCTTCAGCAAATATTTTAATTGTGGCGAGGCAGGAGGGTAATGCGTGAATCAAATTTTCAAATTCAGAGCTCCACTTTCTTCTTCCGGCAGGTATTTCTTCCAATGCAATGCCAAAATCCCACTCCGCACCAAGAGAGGAGACCACAAGGTTTTTGAGTGTGCCAAGGTGATCGAAAGCTTTGCTAGCAAAGCTCGGAGTTTGGTGCCCGTCAAATACGAAGTGATTGTCGTGACAGGCTCCCAAAAAGGATCTGGCACAGATGCCAATGTCCACATTACCATATTTGGAGTGAACGGGGATTCGGGCAAGCGGCGTTTGAAGCAGAAATTCCGCAATCTCTTTGAACGGGGCAGCACCGATCGGTTTTACCTGGAAATCCTCGAACTCGGAGAGCTGAAGAAAGTTCGGATTGAGCACGACAGCAGCGGGATCTCTCCCGGATGGTTGGTGGAACGAGTCGAGATCACCAACTCAGCGACGGGCATAACCACCAACTTCCCTTGCGGGAAGTGGTTGGATAAGAATAAAGGGGACCAGTTAACATGGAGGGAATTGTTTCCCAGAAGCTAATGGTGACTTTAGAATAGACTAGAGATGGAAGGGACTTTGAAGGTCTTCTAGTCAGTCCCCCTGCTCAAACAGGAGAGCCTATACCATTACAGACAAGTGACTGTCCAGTCTCTTCTTGAAAGCCTCCAGTGATGGATCACCCACAACTTCCGAAGGCAAGCTTCAGATGGAAGAGTGAAGAGATACCTACAGATGAGAATGTGGTTAGGAATATACTAGAATGTGCGGAAATGAATAGATTAATATTGGCAATTAAAGAGGAAGAACAAACTGAATATTATCTGGTACGGGATTTATTCTATGGATGGTTAAATAATAGAAATGGAAGTTAGAAATAGGAAAACAAAATAAAGATGATGTGTCAAAAGCGATAAGTTAATATAATGACTAACGTGTTGAATATTACCATGTTAATATTGTACAATTAATTAGTATAATTAATAGGCGGATATTACTATGTTAAATATGTAGAATTAACATGCAATGAAGGATGTTATAATTTTGATTATTGTTTAATAAAGATGCTTGTACCCAGACAACACACACTTGTTCAACTGAAGATGGAATGATTGTATAAAAATAAAAGAAAACTTATTTTAAAAAACTTCTGGAGGCCAGCTGTTCCGCTGGTTAATTGTCCTCACTGTTTGGGAAGTTTCTTCTTAATTCCAGGTTGCTTCTCTCCTTGATTAGTTTCCATCCATTGTTTCTTGCCTTGCCTTCTGGTGCTTTGGAAAATAAGTTGACTCCCTCTTTTTTTGGCAGCCCCTAAAATACTGAAATACTTTATTATCTATTATGTATCTATTACCTATCACGCTATACTTTGCAGGATGTCATTTTCCAAAATTGTTTTTGCATCATCTAGCAGGTGAATTTTCGGTCTGGAATGCTTTCTTCAACAAATTAAATTTCAGAACAAAACTAACTTGGGGGTTTGATGTCAATCTAACTTAATCCAGAAGAGGTTTCGGCAATTTCCTATTTTTCAAAAACGGATGCTTTTGTTTAGCAAAAACTCCATTTCATTCCAAAATGTCTTTTCTCCCGCACCCAGAAAGAAATATTATAACTCCCATCAGCTCTTCAATAGACTTGACTGTTATTTATGATGATTTGCTAAATGTTCTTTTTTTTTTTTTACATTTTTCAAGATTGCTGTTCTAAAAGTGCTCCGTGTTTCACATTTTCTGAATAACTTTTTGCGAAATGTGCGGATAAATAAATACAGGTAGTCATGACCACCACTGAGCCCCAAATTTCCATGGCTCAGCGAGACGGTCGTTCAGTGAGTTTTATCCCATTTCCCAACCTTTCTTCCCAAAGTGAATCTGTGTGTGTGTGTGTGTGTAAAGTCCGTAATACGGTCGTTAAGTGAATCTGGCTTTCCCCGTTGACTTTGCGTGTAAGAAGATCGCAAAAGAGGTTTGTGTGACCCTGGGACACTGCAGCCATCATAAATATGAGTCAGTGGCCCAGCGTCCGAATTTTTGATCATGTGGGGTGGTACCAATGGTGGTAAAAGTGAAAATAGTCATAACCGGGGATGGGCTTCAAAAATTTTAGCAACGCGTTCTCTGTCTGGTTGCTGGGTGGGCATGGCCTAATCAGCCTCCTGCACCATGAGGGGGGGCAAATTTTCCCCTCCACGGACTCCAGAGGCTTTCCTTGAGCCTCCAGGAGGGCAAAAATGGCCTCCCGGGACTCTGGAGGCTCTCTGGAAGCCAGAAATGGGCCCATTTCCGGCCTTCCTGAACTTCCAGGAGGCCCGTTTTTCACCCTCCCCGAGCCTCTGTGCAAGCCCTGCACTTAGATTCTGAAATGTGTAGATTCCGAAATGTGTAGATTCCAATATGTATAGTTTGGTGAGATATTCTCGGAACTCTCTGCTTATTTAAAGTATTCGTACCCCACACTGCAACTACAGCAGGGGTCTCAAACTCGCAGCCCGTGGGCCAATTGCGGCCCACCGGACGATATCCTGTGGCCCCCACCGTGATATGAAAGTATAATGTTAGTGCGGCTCACAGGGGGAATGGACCTCTGAAGGAAATCCCGCCCGCCGTTCCTCGTCGTGGCTTCTTCTCCACCCTGAACTTTAACAAGTCCAAGTACAGGTCCAGACTTACCGATGGTCATCTTCAAGCCATACTGAGGGACTCAAGTACCTCCTCTCTCCAGTCAAATGTGGCTCAGATATGTGAGAGGAAGCGTTGTCAAGTCTCTGGCAGCAAGGAGTAAGCTGGAGAAGCCATGTTCTGAGGAACTGGCCATGATCTTCATTCAATGTTCCATTCATGTGTTCAGGACAGTTCATGTATTGGAGAAATCATTAACTGTTGATGACATTTGAGGATATTTTTTTAACAACGTTTTTTGTGGAATCCCTTAGGCAGCCCAGCCTCACCCAGACTCTGCCTCCAGCGGCCCCCAGGTAAATTGAGTTTGAGACCCCTGAACTAGAGGTTGACAATACCGCTTCCGAGCCAATACAAGGAGCACAGCTGGCGCCATTTGATGGCAACGCAAAATAATTAATTTCAGAATCTCTGTTATTAAAATCGCTGGTGTCCTTCCCTCTTTCCAAGATGAAAGTATGCGGAATGCAAAATTCCTGCTCTAACTGGGAAAGCATTTCTCAACCGTTGCGGTGAAATGGATTCAGCGTGAAAAGGACCGAAAAGAACCATCACAAGAGCCAACTGGTCAACGAACAGAAAGCGTGGTGGGGTGAGCATGTTACTTTGAATATACAGGAAGTCCTCGACTTACAATGGTTCATTTAGTGACCATTCAAAAGTTACAACGACCACTGAAAAATGGGACACATGACGGATGTTCATACTTACACCCGTCGCAGTATCCCTATGGCCACATAATCAAAATTTGGATGCTTGGCAACTGACTCATATTTATGACGGTTTCGGTGGCCCAGGTGGGGCATGTCCTGCAACCCCCTTTTGCGACCTTCTCACAAGCAAAGTCAACCTGGAAGCCAGATTCACTTAACAACCCTGCAGCGATTCACTTAACAAGCATGGCAAAAAAAAAACATTCTAAAAGGGGGTAAAATTCACGTCATGACTGTCTCGCTTAGCAGCAGAAAGGTTGGGCTCAACTGTGGTCGTATATCGAGGACTACCTGTATCCCAAAAGAAAGCAAGGTGCAAACTGAAGGAGCAAATTATGGCATGAAGTGATAACATGGTAGCCCTATTCCAGTATTGGAGGGGCTGCCACAAAGAAGAGGAGAGTCAACTTATTCTCCAAGGCACCTGAGGCAGTGGGGGGATTCAAACAATTTTTACTACCAGTTCTGTGGACGTGGCTTGGTGGGCCGTGGCTTGGTGGGCATGGCTTGGAGGGAGTGGCTTGGTGGGCATAGCAGGGGAAGGATACTGCAAAATCCCCTTCCCTCCCCACCCCACTAACCTGCTTTTCAGCTCTGTTCTCCTGTGCAGGGCAACCAAAGAAGACCCAGCCAATCAGCTGGGACTCGGGAGGTGGAGAATAGATGGGGGCGGGGCCAGTCAGAGGTGAGATTTGCTGGTTGTCTTAACTACTCAAAATTTCCGCTGCCGGTTCTCCAGAACGGGTCAGAGCTGAATCCCACCTCTGACCTGAAGGCAAGACAAGAAGCAACGGGTGGAAAACTCACCAAAGAGAGAAGCAACCTAGAAGTAAGGAGACATTTCCTGCCATTTAGAACAATTAATGAGTGGAATGGCATGCCTCTAAGAAGTTGTTTGGTGCTCCAACACTGGAGGATTTTAAGAAGAGATTGTCTCAAATGGAATAGAACAGGGGGGTCCAACTCAATTTCAGTTTCCAGACAGCCTCCAGAGCCCGGGGAGGGCAAAACCGTCCCCCCTGCCATGATGCAGGCAGGATTGCCAGATCGCAGCTTGGCTCTGCGGCCAAACTCAAATCAAAATATGGCCAAATTCGGCCAAATTATCTTCTCTCATGGCCAAATTTTACAGCCAAATTTTTTTTATGCAAGATAACATGAGGATATATTGTTTTTTGTTTTTTTTTAACTGTTTTAAAATAATCAAATCATAAAAAATAGTCTTTATTCGACAATGTGATGGGACGTCATGGGAATTTCTGCGTTTCTTTTCTTCACATCCAGGCTAGGCAGCTCGCTTCAAATAACCGCTACTATCGTTTGGAAAGCTCAGAGCCAAATGCAGCGATCCTGAGGAGGGGGGGACTAGGGCATGAGGGTTTTTAGGGGGATTCGCTCCCCCCCAATTGAAAAAATGTGAACATATTGTATTGAAAACCGGTATTCGGCCGAAATTTTGATTTTACAGCCAAGCAACTTTCATACAGCCAAATTTCTGGCCAAATACATTTGGCCGGAGACATGATTTTTTTCACGGCCAAACAGATTTCTATACGGCCAGATTTCTCGAATTTGGCCGGAAAAACAGCCAGATGGCAACCCTGGATGCAGGAGGCCAACTAGGCCACGCCCACCATGGACATGTCCACCCAGCAACCAGGCAGAGAAATTTGCTAAAATTTTCGAAGCCCAACCCTGATCTTTCCTTGACACATATTTTAGAGTCACTGCAGTCTCAGGATCCATGCAGACACCCAACGGACACAGTCAGGGACAGCCAGATGCTACAAAGGGCGCCACCGCAGACTTGCCCTTCCTGCAGGATTAAAATCTGCCTTCCCCAGCCCTCCCCTCATCCTCATTCCTGTTGCTACAACCACGAATGCCCAGATGCAATAAAGTTCCCTTGCAACTTTTCCAAGGGAGGATTTACATACATTCATTTTAAACGAGCACATTCTTGGCCAAAGCACAGACTCAAATGCTCGGGCAAGGAGCCATTTGCTGCTGCTGAGAGAGATCATCCATTGCTGAATTCTTGAGTCAAAGGCAAGATTCTCTAGCAACGTGAAGGAAGCTGGTGCCTCTGGCATTCGCTGGCAAGATTTTACACTCTCGCCCTAAATGTTTGCCACGATGAGAAGCCCCTCGACAAGGCTAATTTCAATCAGTCAATCGGGGACCTGGGGTTGCCAACTAGTCCAGGGGTTGCCAACTTTTTGGACCTCTGAGACCATCAAACTCATAATTTTAAATCCCGCGGACCACTAATAGTTATTTTGGCTGACGGTGGCTTGCAGACGTTGGTGGGAGAGAGAGAGAGAGAGAGAGATCTGATCTAACCCCTCTCTCTCTCATACACACACACACACACACACACACACAAACACACAGAGGCAAGGGTGGGATTCAAATTTCTTAACAACCGGTTCTTGGGTGTGGCCTAATTTGTGGGTGTGGCTTGGTAGTCATGTGAGTGGCTGGGCATGGCTTGTATGTAAATATTATAAATATTTATATAAATATTGATTTTTTTTTATTTAAAAAAAGAGCAACTTTTACCCAAAACCAGGCACAGCGAGCAAGCAGATTGAGTTGCTCACAGAATCACAGAGTCAGAGATCTATCGATCTGCCATTGGCTATCTCCGTCTGTCAGATAAAATTTGCTAGCAAGCAAACTCACAAAATTAACTCAGAACACACCATGTATGTAAATATTGAATTTTTTTATTCAAAAAAGAGCAACTTTTACCCAAAATCAGCCAAAGCAAGCAGACAGATTGAGTTGCTCACAGAATCACAGATTCATTCAGAGATCTGTGCTTCTGCCATCGGCTACCTGCACTGAATTAATAGAACCTTCAGTCCTAAGGGAGATTCGACTCTGCTTAAAAGCAGAGTCGAAGATCTAAAGATTACCGAGAAAGCAAGAAATCCAACCATTTCCTGCTTTCTAGCTATCTAAATCTCTTAGCATAGCACCACAGCTGATGGTCAGGGAAAAAAAGAAAAAGAAAAATAGCAACTTAGCAGGCAAGTTTGCCAGGTAAGGAGTGAGTGGGCAGGGTGGGTTCCTGCAGGCCGTGTGGGTGACGCAGTCTTGTGTTCCCACACAGCCTGGATTAATTGCTCTGGGGGGTGCTCTGGGGGTGATATTTCTCTGCGGACCACCAAAAATTTCTCATGGACCAGGAGTGGGACATGGCCCACCGGTTGGCGACAAATGTTCAGGAGAAGGGAACAGTTAAGGAACAAGGGTCAACTTGGGAGTAAAAGCACAGGTGGACGGTGAATGGCCCCACCCATAGGGAATAAAGAGGAGCTAAAGGGGAGTGGTGTTTGTAGGAGACCGTTCATTTAATTAGTGTGAAGATTTGTTCATGATTCTCAGAGACTCCTTGCCAAATGGTTTATTGTACAGCATTGCTCTTGGAAGCTACCGGCCTGTCAACTCTCCATACTTGATAAGGTCTGTAATTCACATTAGCCTAATAAAAAGGGGTTTTGCTGGGATGGGGAATCTGCTTTGTGGTTTTGTGAAGCCTAGGTCAGAGCACTGGGACAGTGAAACCGTCATAAATATGAGTCAGTTGCCAAGCATCCAAATTTTGATTATGTGGCCATAGGGATACTGCGACGGGTGTAAGTATGAACATCCGTCATGTGTCAGCGGTCATTGTAACTTTTGAACGGTCACTAAATGAACCATTGTAAGTCGAGGACTTCCTGTATATTCAAAGTAACATGCTCACCTCACCACGCTTTCCGTTCGTTGACCAGTTGGCTCTTGTGATGGTTCTTTTCGGTCCTTTTCACACTGAATCCATTTCACCGCAACGGTTGAGAAATGCTTTCCCAGTTAGAGCAGGAATTTTGCATTCCGCATACTTTCATCTTGGAAAGAGGGAGGGACACCAGCGATTTTAATAACAGAGATTCTGAAATTAATTATTTTGCGTTGCCATCAAATGGCACCAGCTGTGCTCCTTGTATTGGCTTGGAAGCGGTGTTGTCAACCTCTAGTTGCAGTGTGGGGTACGAATACTTTAAATAAGCAGAGATTTCTGAGAATATCGTGCCAAACTACACGTTTCGGAATCTTTTAAGTGAGGAAACCTTGGCAGTCACATTGTGGAATAACAAGTCTGGCAAACTTTGTAAACAAAGTTGTAGATGAGTGGACAGCCCTAAAAAAATTTTAATTTTCAATCCATCCCTCCATGGTAATTATTGGTTCTTCAGGTTTCCAATGGATAGACGATACTTGTTCTTATCCAGCTTCCCAAACACGATAAACCCTCTGATGCAGAGGTGGGATTCAAATTTTTAACAACCGGTTCTGTGGATGTGGCTTGGTTAGTGTACATGGCTTGGGGGTCATGTTATTGGCTGGGCGTGGCCAACTCAATATCACTCACATTGAGGGACGCATCTCCTCGCCTGGCCTCTCGTGACTATGGGGATGCTGCAACAGTCGTAAGTGTGAAAAATGGTCATGTCACTTTTTTCAGTTGCCATTGTAACTTTGAATGGTCATTCCACACAAGCAAAGTACCAGCAAAGGAGGGGAAAAAAACTCCAGAGAAGTTCCAGAGACAGGAAGTCTAGTCCTGCCAAGAACTTAATAGGGGTTAATGGAGAGGCAGTTTCTGTAAGCAACACCAGAATGTTTCCTTCCTGCCTTCCTTACAGGATTAGGCCAGTCATTTCTTCTAACAACCGGTTCTCTGAACTGCTTAGAATGTTAACAACCGGTTCTTGCGAATAGGTGCGAACTGGCAGAATCCCACCCTTGCTCAGATGTGAACTTAAAAGATTCCGTTATTGGGAATGCCAGCACAAAGTTTCTCTCACAGGCTAACAAGTCCAGCTAGCCAGAAGATGAATAGTTGTCTGCCACATCTATTCATTTCCGTCCATGGCCTTTTATCCCCAGAACCAGGGTGGGGCTTCATTAGCAGTGGTGGCTCTTCCGTCCCAAGGACCGGTCGATAGATTCCCACTGCTCTCCTCTCCTCTGCCTTCTGCACAGCCGCCCACCAGGCACTGGACCCAGCTGTTACTCATCGGCCACTCCCGACCTTTGGGCTGTTGACTCTCCATCTGAGGGCTGATGGGCCAGGCTCCACCTCTCTCTCTCTCTCTTTCTCTCCCTCTCCCTCTCCCTCTCTCTCTCTCTCTCTCTGCCAGCTATATTCCTTCTTCCCCCTCGGAGCTCCCAGGCTGCCCTGATGCTGACCCTGACTTCCATGCCTCCTTCCTCCTTTGATTTGGCTGTGTTGTGTTTAGCCGGTAGCAGGTGCGGATGGCTGAGGAGAGTGCGGACTCAGGTGAGGGGCCAGGACCATTAGAGAGTGGACTGCTGCCTTCAGAGATTATGGGGGCTGGCAGCAGCGATGAGGAAGTGCCCGAGGAGCCTGTGCCAAGTGCACGTGCGCGCAAGATTACTCGCAGGAAAGAGCAGCTGCAACAGCATGGGCGACTCAGGAGTAAGGCTGCAAGGTAATGGCCCCTCCTTCCAGAAGATAAAAGCCAGCTGTGAAGCGAATGTTCTTTGCAGGAAGCAAAGACGTTTTGAAACTCAGCCTCATGGACATTACAATATCTTAAGTTGGTATTTGAAGACTCTTGTGTTGTGAAATATTTCTTATCTATGATTCTTGGCAGTCTTGTACAGTTTTGGCAAGGTTTGTGCTTATCAAATTAATTAGTTTGCAGCAGCCTTTTAACCAGGGATTCATAAGACTCATTAAAAGGTTTCTGTTCCCTTTGGTGATTGTTTGTCTTCTTGGAAAAGGGTTTGGGTCAGAACAGGCTGCTGGAGGGGCTGGTGGCCAACAGGCCACAACAATACTGTTACGTTTCTGAAAAATAAACTATTGTTATGATTTGCTGTCAGGATTTGATGCAGGCTCCCAAACTGGGAGAGAGGAGGTTGCTGAGTGGAGGAAGAAAGAAATACTTTAAAAAAAAATTTCCCAGGCCCATCTGCTCCACAACACTTTCTTCGCATCTTTCCAGTGATGGCTACAAAGTCCAAAATAGCCAGAAAACGCTTGAGGTAATGTAATGTGGGAATGATCTGAGGAAATGCTGTCTAGGACAGGGGTCCCCAACACCCAGGCTGCGGCCTGGTACCCGGCTGCGGCCTGTTGGGATCTGGGCCTTGCGAGTGGTGGGCAAACGCACAAAGTTATGTCTGTGCAAGTGAAATCATCCTCTCTATGCCTCGCTGCCATTGCTGGTCCACAGAGCCGGAAAGGTTGAGGATGGCTGTTTCAAATAAATTAGATATAAGAATCCTGGTGACCCAGAGGTTAAAGTGCAATATTGCAGGCTAACTCTGTTGACCGCCAGCAGTTTGATCCTCACTGGATGAAGGTTAACTCAGCCTTCCATCCTTCCAAGGTTGGTCAAATGAGGATCCAGATTGTGATGAGCAATATGCCAATGTTTTAAACTACTCAGAAAGTGCTGTAAAACACTATGAAGCGATATATTTAATAGATCGCAAGGTGATTAATCTGTCTTCAGTTTTAACAGATTAACAGAGTTGGAAAGGACCTTGTCAATCATCTAGTCCAAACCCCCCACCCCCGCCACCCAAGCGGGAGACCCTGCACTATTTCTGACAAATGACAGCCCAATATCTTCTTGAAAACTTCAGGTGATGAAGCTTCGGCAACTTCTAAAGGCAACTTCAGAAATCCATGGGTTGATTGTTCTCACTGTCGGAACATTTCTCCTAATTTCTAGGTTGAATCTCTCCTTGTTCAGTTTCCATCCATTATTCCTTGTCTGGCCTTCGGGGGCTTTGGAAAATAGCCTGACCCCTTCCTCCTCTCTGTGGCAGCCCCTCAACTATTGGAAGACTGCTATCCTGTCTCCCCTGGTCCTTCTCTTCAGCAGACTAGCCATGCCCAGTTCTTGCAACTGTTCTTCATATGTTTTAGCCTCCAGTCCCCTCATCATCCTGGTTGCTCTTCTCTATACTTTTTCTAGAGTTTCTACATCTTTTTTATAGTGTGGTGACTAAAACTGGACACAGTACTCCAGATGTGGTCTTACTAAGGCTTTATAGAGTGGTATTAGAACCTCCCTTGATCTCTATTATATCCCTCTGTTAATGCAATTTAGGACTGCAATAGCTTTTTTGGCTGCTGCTGCACACTGCTGGGTCATATTTATCTGGCTGTCCACTAAGACTCCAAGATCCCTCTCACAGTTCCTGCTATTGAGCCTGGTTTCACCCAGTCTATATGTGTCCTTTGGGTTTTTCTTGCCTAAGTGTAAGACTTTACTTTTCTCTACATTGAATTTCATTTTGTTAGATAGGGCCCGGTGTTCTAGTCTGTCAAGATCCATGTGGATCTTGAGCCTATCATCTAGAGCAGGGGTGTGAAACTCACGTCATCACGGCGGTGTCACCTGACATATAGGGAGCCTTTTCCCCTTCACTAAACCAGGCATGGGTGTAGCTAGAGCATGATGCATCTGGCCTACGGGCCGGATGTTTGAGAGCCCTAATCTCGGGTGTTAGCTCTTCCTGCCAGCTCAGTATCATTAGTATCAGTATATATAAGTCTAAGTGCTCTTGGTCTTGCCATCGGCGCCTCTTCTCAGCCAACCCAGCCATTCACTGGTTCACGTTATCATGAAGAACCCCAAGGAAGTAGTTAGCAATGCAATTCATTTTATTAGTTATAAATAAAGTACAAAAAAATCCACCAAAAGTGAATCTAAGCATTTACACAATTTCTAATGTCTCTTTAGTTTTCTCCGAATGCACTATTGCTTTAATAGGAATAATAAATATTTCTAGCTTTCGCCTATAAAATAGTCTATGTAGCAAAATGTTGCACAGCACAACAAAACAGCAGTAGGAGTACAAAAAAAAAAAAAAAAAGAGTGAATGATCCAGTCACTTTTCTTTGTCATTAAGGGAAATGAGGAGGATTTGGACTGTAACTGAGAAAAAATTAATGCCCCTTCTGTAAAGCAAGGGTGTCCCTTCGGCTGGACATGATAATTTGTTAAAGAAATATTTGACAATTGGTTAGCCAGCTATAATTGCCTTTGACACTGCACATCTCTCATTAGTTCTCTTCCTTTTCAACTTTATTCGACTCACTTTTAAGTTGTCAACATGGTGCATTACAGGATAGCGCAAGAGATAGATATGTCCATTTTGGAAGAATACAAAGGCTAGACATCCTACTGTGTGCAATCTGAGCTCTGGAAATGTCTGCGGTGATTAAAAAAAAAAACCCAAAACCAACCTTCTCAATTAAGCATTTCTCTGATTTATCCCCGCCTCCAGTAATTATGGCTGCAAATTTTGCCCACCAAAGTCCAACATCTTTGGAGATCCTGCAGTTAAGAAAGCTGGATCTAAATGTCTTTCTCCGATGAAAGTAGTTTGCATTGAGTGATCATTTATCACACAATCTCCAGATGTTCCACATCTTACTAAACTGTTGCTGAATTCAAAGTTCCCAGCGTCCCTCAGAAGCATGAGTATTGATGAGGAATTATGTATTTGATTTATAAGGCCAGCCATCCCTCCGAAGTGACTTCGGGTGGCTCAAAAACCAATTGTGTTGCTCTAGCGCAAAATGCTAGAAACGGTAGCATTTACAATAATAATAGGCAAGAGATGATGGTATCTCACTGGATAAGATTAATAATTTCAGCTCAGTGGGGTCCCACCACAACCATTCCAAGACTTGTGGACTTCAACTCCCAGAATTTCCCAGCCAGACATGAATTCTGGGAGTTGAAGTCCACAAGTCTTAAAAGTAGCCAACGTTGGACACACCTGCATTAAGACATTGGCTCTTCTATGCACAGTGTTGTGATGAGGAAGTTGCAGATGAATTAAGAGTGGAGGAGGTTGGTCATTCTTTCTCATTGCATGTTGATCTTGGTGGGAGCCATAAATGCTGATACTTGAGCTCCCCAGATGTGCACAACACACCATCTTTTTTCATTTAATCGATGGTGTGATTGTATCAACAATGGAAAAAGCATGATTTGAAGTTTGCATAAGGATTACCCACACTCTTTGGGGAATTTCAAGAAATTAGGGTCGGATCAAATGGGATACTTAAGGAATCCATTTCATGTTTTAAAATGCCTGTCACTCTTCCCCCCCGCCCCCAATGGAGGAAGTCTTACAGTTTTACTCGCTGTTGTAGTGTGTGGCCCCTCAGCAAGCCAACTGGAGTAGAGTAATTAGCGTTGAAATGATGAAAGCTGCAGATCCTTGATGGAGACCCAAGAATGTAGATGATGACTTTCTATACCAGAGGTCTCCAAACTTGGCAACTTTAAGACTTGTGGACTTCAAATTCGGAGAGTTGAAGTCCACAAATCTTAAAGTTGCCAAGTTCGGGGACCCCTGTTCTATACATTACTCCAACCAATCTCTACCAATCTATCAATCTACCAATCTATCAATCTACCAATCTCTACTGCTTGGTGAAGGATCTGGGACATAAATCCAGCCACATCAAAAGGAAATCAGAAGGCTTATGAACCTTCTGATTATGAATTCATGAAGTGACTATCACTTAGAAAAAGTGCCTCAGATCTCATGGGAGCACAAGGAAACCCATCTGAGCTACTCATTCTCAGAGATTAAGCCAGGGGTGTCCAACTGGATTTCTTTGAAGGCCAGATCAGCATTGTACTTCTCCTCCGTGGGCCAGTTGGAGGGAGTGGGAGAGATGGGACGGACGCTTCCTGCTGCACCCTACTGACCAAAATGGTGCACGGGGGACCATGTGGGGACCCCCGTGGCCTAGTTTGGCCAGCAGAGTGGTGCAGGAGGCCATCTATGCTGAAAATGGGCTGTGGAAGGGTTGCATACATATACAATACATACCCTATTTTGGCTGCCAGAGGCACTGTGGGCTGGTCCTTTGCTATTTGCAGACCAGTCCCGCGGCCAAGATTTCAGCACCCCCTGGATTAAGCTTAAAGTTCTCAAACATTTGTGTAACCCTGGCAAATCCTGGCAAAAGGAGTCGTTGCTTTAAGTGTCGTATTAATTTTTACTAAAATGGAGTTTCTTAAAGCAGAGTCAACTTCCTTCGTTTCTTTCCAGGCTGAAGCAGGACCCTGAAGGGCGGGGGG
>NW_020769372.1:6146333-6160629 GCF_900518735.1 Pseudonaja textilis | reverse complement strand
ATTATTGATCCGTTACGTGCACAAGGGTGTGCATGTGGATATACACAGAGAGAGAGAGAGAGAGAAATAACACACGCACGCACACACACACACACACACACACACATTTCATGCAAATGTTTCAGCGCCTGGATTAGAAGTTTTAACCTCTTCCTGCTCGGGGGGGGGGGGCTTTCGTGGTGTGTGGCCCAAATCGGCCTGGGTTTCTCCTCCATTAAATCATCTTTTCTTTCTTTCCTTTTTAATTTGTTGATTTGATTTTCCAACCAAACCATGGCTTCCTGGGGCTCTTCTATACAGATTTTATTGCACGAAAGCTCATCAGTGGGTCTGAACGCCCTGGGAAATGTCAGGGAGACAGCAGGTAAAATGTCAAATTTACACAAGGACTTTTATTTATTTTTTCCTTTTTTGCAAGTTGTCTCCAATGCAGGAAGGAAGGAAGGACGGAAGCCTTCTACTAAGCAGTTGTGATTTCTCTGGCATTTGCTCTCCTCCATCCCTTCGCAACCCTGGGGGGATTTCTCCCCCAATGCAATGCTGAGTTATGGCAGGGAAATTAAAATTAGCCTCCACAGAACGGCAATACAGGAAAAGGGTTAAATCCTTCTGTTGGTTCCAGTGATTATACACACGCATACACCGTGCACGCGCACACACACCCTCCTGCAGTTTGCATTTTTATTTTTTTTAATTTTTAAAAGAAAAAACAATCCTGGCTGACAAATTGGAAAAGCTGCTTTTAGGCTATCGATTGATGTGGCCCCGAATTTCTAGCGCATCTGAGCTATTCCAGACGCAACACATGGGAGAAGCAATCGGAAAGCTCTTGTCTTTTAAATTTACTGGCACGCCACCCATCCCAAATCTTCCAACGGTTGGGAGAGGCCTCTCATCTTTTCTCCCTGCATGGGAATCTTTGGGCCCTCCAAAAGTCTACATTAAAAAAAAAAAAATAGCTGCAGATATTAAAACAATACTGAGTATTTGTTTGGAGTTTACAGATTGGGATGAGGCTGAACACTTCACAAGAAACAGCATGTATCCGCCAACTTAGATCCATAAACGTGAGGAGCGGAAAACAGTCAAAATCAGCACCGGTTACCTTCCAATGATCTACGTCAAGGGTGTCCAACCTTGGCCGCTTTTAAGACCGGTGGATTTCAACTCCCAGAATTCCCCAGTCAGCCATGCTGGCTGGGGAATTCTGGGAGTTGAAGTCCACCGGTCTTAAAAGTGGCCAAGGTTGGATCTCCCAGATCTACATCTTAAAAGGGGAAGAGAAGAAGAGAAAGTGAACTGAACAGAAGAAGAGAAGTGAACTGAACAGATCCCCTGAACTGCTGAGTACTAACAAAATTAGAATTCTCCCAGATGGCACAGTATTAGCAAACTATCCTAGCGCCCAAAACGTGATCACCAAGAGGACGCAACCTTAGCTGGAGAACTTCCTGCATATGCGCAAAGATTTGGGCAGGAGTGGGATAAATGCTTCTGCTTGGGACTCTATAAACCTGCTTTAATCCAAGGTTAACCAGCATTTCTGAAGTCGGGTTTCAACACTTTGCTTCCATCCTGGCCCAAGGGGAGAAAAATGCTGAGTCTCGTCATGACAAAGCCACTGTGACACGGTGTGTTGCTCACCAGCATTGTGAAAGCCTTGCAAAATGATTACAGGTGCTTAACATCTTTTGTGTGGTATGTTGACCAAAATTGGTTGCAGTCTTCCAGATGTGGCCTTGCTAAGGCTTTATAAAGCGGTACTAATACTTGATTCTATGCCTCTGTTTGACTACCTAGGATTGTATAGCTTTTTTGGCTGCTGCTGCATATGGCTGGCTCATATTCAAGTGAACTATTGTGGTCTAACGGCGGCCTGTGGAGCTAGCAGCAGAGTCGGACAGTGGGGAGGAATATGGGCCAGTCCTGGGGTCTGGGGAGGGCTTAGATGAGGGATCTGCATCCAACACAGAGATGGGGCCGGGGCCATCTAAGAGTTATGTGCTGACTCTGGAGCCTCCAGAATCTGACATCTGCGAGGCAGAGGAACAGAGGGAGCCTGTTCCTAGTGCGTGCTTGTGCAGAGCTGCCAGAAGGCAAGAACAGTTAAGACAAAAGGGGCGACTCGGGAGAAAGGCTTGGAGATGATTGGCCCCCTCCCATAGGACATAAAGGAGGAGCAAAGGGACATGAGCCTTTGCAGGAAGCAACTTTGTTCGTTGTGGTCGGTTTAAACTCTGAAGCTCCGTGTGGACTTTGTGCTCCATTTGGCCTTGTAGAACAGCTAATTTGGCAATTTAGTCATTGGCAGCATTTCAAGGGAGATAAAGGTGGGTGCTTATCAGCCTTATCCTGAAAGATTGTGGCAGACTTCTGTTGGACTATTCATAAACTGTTTGGGACTCATTACGGGCCGTGAATGCATCTAATTCACAGCTGTTGGAATAATTAAAAAAAGGGTTTTGAGAACAGTGTGTGATTGTTCCTGTCTCAGGAAGCCTTGGTCAGAACATGATCATCCACTAGGACTCCAAGTGATGGGTTGGGGAGCAAGGGAGGCAGTGGGGAGGGGGGCAAGTACACCATGATATCTGAGAGCAACGGATGTGAAGTATGAAATTTGGAGCACTCTTTGCACAGCGATGTCACAATGCACCTGATAATGTAGTGGCTTCTCCTAAGCATTGGTATCTAGAAGCTTGGAAGGGAATGAATACCTAAAGCTGTTTTAGCCAAGTTAAAGAGCGCACGTTCATGATCAAACTGGACAATGGTACCTCGGCACTCAACTGCTTTGAAACTCATCAAATTTGGTACTCAACGCATTTTGATGTGAAAATTTTGTCCCGGTGCTCATTGTTTGTTTTGGTACTCGACACACAAGCTAGAATTTGTTGGTGTTGGCTGCCTTGTGACTCACTACATTATTCCTTAGGGGGAAAATTTGTTTGTTACTCATGATTTGGGGTATTCATCGCCACCTCCCAGAACTAATTAACCACGAGTACCGAGGTAACCACTGTATGTTTCATTTTCGCATGAAAATTGTTTATATGAATTGAATCACAATTTGCTATAGCCGACTTGAAGGCCTGATCTAGATGATAACGCTTGACAGAGGCAGGAAGTGTCCACAGAACCTTAACTTACACATATATGTGAGCCTTTCATTTGACTCCCATGGAACTGCCCAGAATCGCCTTAAAAAGAATGCTAACACTCATGCAAAACTGTTTTAGCCAGGGGTAAACTCAGTGGTGGGATTCAACTTTTTTTACTACCAGTTCTGTGGATGTGGCTTGGTGGGCGTGGCAGGGGAAGGATACTGTAAAATCTCCAGTCAGAGGTGGGATTTACCGGTTCTCTGAACGACTCAAAATTTCCGCTACCGGTTCTCCAGAACTGGTCAGAACCTGCTGAATACCCACCTCTGGGTAAACTCATGTTCCGTAGGGCCTGATGCTACACACTGACCTGGTTCACAAAACACAGCAGCACGGTGATTGGTTTTACAATGGCTGATCAATTCAACCACAACTGGGCATCTGAATATAGATGCTAAATCACAAACCATGGCTTACAAAATAAAATCTCCAAGTTTAGCCAACACATGATCCTGGAATCAATCTAGCCTCATCATGATAAGCAAGTCTCTCTGGGGAGGTTTTACATGGTAAATGAAGTTCAGTGTGATTGGTCTGTTTGGCAAGAGACAAGCAGGCCTAAATAGCAGCTGATCCCCTCAACTGCTGATTGGTTGTGTTCTAGCTTTGTTTACTAAGCTACGCACCCACAATCTTAGCTACCTGCCCACTGTGTGTGAACCAAGATGCTCGAATTCAAAACATCCCCTGTTGCAATTTATCCAGATAATGTCCATTATACCGTTATTAGGATTCAAAACCATACTAAAATTATTAATAATAACTATCCATGTCCAATCATTCTCAGGTTTCTAGAGCCACTACAGAATACTGTTCAACTTTATACTCCTTAAGACTTTTCTTTCATCATTCAACCATTCCTTAATGCTCCGTCACCTTCTTTCTTTCCAAAATGCTCAGATTGTCCAAACTTTTTGTGGCAAATGCTTCCCAAATGAGCTCTCTTTTGGTTTTTTTCCCTTGCATTTCTACGTTACGGCTTTGAAATCAATACCGTGGGATCCGACCGGTGTAACTACCAGTTTGGTGATTTATGATTTGCTGTGCGCATTTGTGAATCATCGTCAGCTTGCTGCCTGGAACAGCTGAGTAGTGCTGCACGCGGGTGCGCAACGGTTGAAAAAGCCCTTTTTTCCTGCTTTTTCAACTGCAGCTGTGCTGTGCAAAGCAGCTGAGGTTGAAAAAGCAGGAAATAAAGGTCAGGTAAGAGCCCAGGCAGGTGGGTGGGCCAAAACAGCAGCCGACATAGAACTGGTTCTATGTCTGCTGCTCTTCAGAGCTACCAGTTCTACAGAGCCGGACAGAACCGGTAGAATCCTACCCCTGGTGGAAGTCCCTCTTGAATTTTGGTCACTCTTCCTCTGAATGCTTTTTCCAAACATTCCTTACAAAAGTCTCCCCAGATTCCTGTTATACATACAGGTAGTCCTCGACTTACAACATTTCACTTAGTCTCCATTCGAAGTTACAATGGCACCAAAAAAAAAGTGCCTTTCGGCTGCTTTTCACGCTTAGGACCCTTACAGCATTCCCCATGGTCACATGATCAAAATTCGGAGGCTTGGCAACTGGCGTGTACTTATGCCAGTTGCCCTGTCCCTGGGGTTATGTGATCCCCTTTTGAGACCACCTGACCGACAAAGTCAACGGGGAAGCCAGATTCACTTCGGCACCCTGTTACTGATTTCAGTATGGCAGTGATTCCTTTCACGGCTACCGGGAAGAAAGTTTGTGAAACAGGGCAACATTCATTTAACAAATGTTTCCGAAACCGAAACATTGAGCTCAAGTGTGGTCGTAAGTCGAGGACTGCCTGTGCTTGGAAGAGAAGAGGAAGAAGGATCTCGCAAGAAAGGAAAACGTCCCTGCAAGATCAGGAAATTCGAGAAACTCTTTCCAGCCTCACTTTGAGCAAGTCAAGGAGTTTACAATAAGAAGAAAAACAGGACAGACGTTCTGTTCAACCTCTTGAAGGGGTGGAAAACTGGAGGTTGTGCTTAGTCATTGTCCATGGTCTATCGCAGAGCTGTCAAGCTCAATTTCACTTCATCAGGGTTGTGTTTGACCTTGATAGGGCGTTGGTGTGTGTGTGTGTGGCCAGGGGGCATGGCCAGCTCAATGACACTCATGCCGGGGAGTGCCTGTGTCGGCCCAAGCGCTCTGCCAGCAAAAACAGGCTCCCGAGTTCCATTTTCAGCTGCAACAGCCTCCTGCAACCCTCTGCCAACGAAAACGGAGCTCAGGAGGGCTGTACACGGCCGTCGTGAGTTCTGTTTTTGGCTGCGATGGCCACTTGCGAACCTCTGCCAGAAAAAGCAGAGCTCAGTTTTCGCTGGCAGAGGCACCCCGGGCCGGTCCTTTGCTGTTTTTAGGGTGGCCACGCAGGCCAGATCTAAGCATCCCATGGACTGGATCCAGCCTATGGGCCTTGAGTTTGACACCCCTGGTCTATCAGAAAGACTCAATTACAGCAGCACTCAGTTACAGTTCACCACTAGAAGTTCTAAAAAGCCACCTCAGGGATGGATCATTCTGGAAGAGTCTACCTATGTGGTCACTAAGAGTCATCAACAACTTGATGGCATGTAGTCAGATGTATCTTCCAACCAGTTTTTGTTCAGTACAAGAAACTATTACTAAAACCTCACAAGCGTGTTAAAAGTCTACACAGCTCATCCAGAAGTTTAAATTTCCTTCTCCTTGTGATGAACATGCAAGAAAAAAAAGCCCTTTTTGGCAGTTATCTGGTTATTAAGAGATGGCCAATGGCTACATTATAGCGTTAATGATGTCTGTGTGTTCATACCACATGCTAAACCACAGTTTGTTTCACCACAGTCCACTGACTAAACTACAATCGGCTAGGTTGACATCTCATGCTAAGCCATAAACCTTGATTGACAAACCACAGTGGCTAGGTTCATAGAAACACTACACAAAACCCCCCATTATGGCTTACAGCAGCATCACCTGAAGTCATTATATTGGGACTGAAGATCCCCAAATTTGCAGTGCTTGGTTGAGGAAAGTTGGCTTAGAGGAAGGGTTGTCCAATCTTGGCGATTTTAAGATTTGAGGACTTCAACTCCCAGAATTCCCCAGCCAACATGGCTGGCTGGGCAATTCTGGGCATTGAAGTCAACAGGTTTTTAAGTTGCCAAGGTTGGATACTTCTGGCTTAGAGTGATGTGTGATCCAGCCCATATCTCATGGTCTGTGGACATAGCCAGAAGTTACAAACAACACTTTATGAGGAAGAAGAATATTTAAGAAAGAGATTGATTGAAATAATGACTTGCACCCTCCTTTCCAAGAACTGATTCTGAGAAATCAAAATGGAGGTAAACATTGTCTCTAAACGTTGTGCTCTAAATGAAGTATCCAGCACCAGCTTTATCTACAAGGAAGAAAATCTCCCGCTCTTATTCTCCCCGTCTTCCTCCAATTTCTTTCCAATTCTCTATTGCTCCCTTTTCTTCAAACTCTCCCTCTCATCACAAAACTTGACCCCACAGGAGTAAACACTGCTCGGGAAGGTTGGAGGGAGGGACAATTTCTGGATGAAAACAATACAGTGTTTTCTCTTCTCCCCAACGGAAAGAGAGCATAAAACCCTCTTTCCTTAGAGGGGAAAAAATATTTTGCAAGATTTAATCTGGGTTGGTCACCAGGCCCAGAAGTTTACTCTTTTGAGCTTTTGGACCTGTGCTGCAGCCCATCTCCAGGTAACTTCTCTCTGCTGGAATACATACTTTGGGCTCTTCTACGAGTTGTATTTATGTGGTGGCTTCCTATTGGTTGTTTCATGTGTTGACAGCCAGCAATTGGCTGTTGTGTCCTTGTGCTGCCAAGCTCCCGGCTCCTAAATACCTGATAAGCGAGTAATAAATCGGGACTCCTGTTGACTGACCAGGGGTCCATTTCTCAGGCTTCTCTGGGAATGAGTTCCCTGGGTAGACTGCTCCTATGCTTGTGTAGGAAAGGTGGGGAGAAAGCTAACCACCAAATTGTGAGAACAGCGGTTAGACAAGGAGACCCAAACTCATTGGTAGCCTCACTTTGCCGTGAATGCAGTTCAATTCAAAACTGCCAGTGCGGTTTCACAGCTACTCGGATTGTCGGTCGAGCAGGGACAAAAATAGCCAGAGAAATCACTGAAGCCTGGGAAATGGACCCCTGGCTAGTCAACAGGAGTGCTGATTTGCCACCAGCTTATCAGCTACTTAGGAGCCGAGAGCTTGGCGGCACAAGGAAAGAATAACCAATCGCCGGCCATCGACACCCCAATCAACCGATAGGAAGCCACCACGTAAATAAGACTCACGGAAGGGCCCAAACCACATATTCTAGTAAAGAGAAGTTCCCCGATGATGGGTCCCAGCATGAGTCTGAACGCTCGGAAGATTAACCTTCTGGGTCCCGGTGACTGACCCAGATTGAATCCCGCAACATTATCCCGGGACAATGTGTATAACCTTTACCTTCATTCGCGAAATATATTTTCTTCTCACCATGTTTCAGCCAAACCCCACAACTCAAGGACCACGTCAAAAAAAGAAAGTAAAACGAAACTGGAAAAAAAATAAAATAAAACAAAACCCCTCCAAAACAAACCAACCCCACCCCCACCCCTCCAATGCAGTGTTTGGTGCAGATTATATAACAGCGACATTTCCATCACAAGCTAACGGGGCATCAAAATACAACATTTCTGAAGCACGCATGCTCTGACAGCCTCCGTAAGAAATAGCTAAGGAACCCCTAATGCATGTCTACTTATTCAAGAGGTATATATATATACAACCCTTTTGAGAAGTAGGATTGGAAGGCCCACATTAGACCACTAAGTACCTTCATTATTTTTTTTTTCACAACTGGCTCTTTCCACCGGGCGGGTGAGCCGTGTTCCTGTGCATGTCAGCCCACGCATGCCGCTCGGATCCCTTCCTACGCTTTCGAGCGTTTAACCCTCAAGTCATCTTCGGCGTCGCCGCCTTTCTTCTTCCTCCTCTTGTCCTCCTCCTCTTTTTTTTAAAAAAAAAATTATTTCTTTATTTCTTTCATTTAATTTAAATAATCTGTGAATGTGCTTGCGGGCTTTCTTCTTCGGGAAAAAAAAAACACAAAAAAACAAAAACTCAAATGGCTCAGAAAGGCAAAACATTTCGTGGCCGCAGGCCCCGATGGCCCCGTAAAGGACCACACAAAAAAGAGAGCGGGGGGGTAGCTCCGCCCCCCTCCCTGCATGGCGGTTCATTTCAGCTGTCCGAGCCGAGTTGTGTTTCAATGTCCACTCGGCAGATGGGGCATTTCTTACTGGTTGCCAGCCACTGGTCGACGCACACTTGGTGAAAGAGATGCATACACGGCAATCGCCTGGAAGACAGAAGAAGACAAGTCCTCGTTATTCCGGCCGGGAAGCCAGATTTGCTCTTCATCAGAGGCATGGACAGACACTGAAATAAGACCTATAAAGGAGACTCTTCACAGCCCAGGGTTGAAATGAGGGGCCTTTTATTGCTCTCTGAGCTTGGTTGCTTTATTGAAGATGTTTTGTTATCCAAATTAGGTAACACCATCCTTCCTTCCTTCCCCCCTCCCTCCCTCCTCTCCCCTTTCCTTTCCGTTCTCTTCCCTTCCTGCTTCCCCCTTTCTTTCCCTTTCCTTCCCTTTCAATCCCTTCCTTTCCCTCTTTCTTTTCCTTTCCCTTTCCTTTCTCCTTCTCCTTCCCCCTTTCCTTTCCCTTCCTTTCCTCCTTTCCTTTCCTTTCCCTTCCTCCTTCCTTCCTCCCCTCCATCTCTCCTCACCCCTTCCCTTCCTTCCTTTCCTTTCTTTTCCTTCCCCTCCCTTCCTTCCTTCCTTTCTTCCTTCCTTCCTTCCTTCCAATGTGACCCAGTTGGGTAATGAAACAAACCAAGCTTAGAGACCTCTCTCCAAAATAAGATCTACTGGGTAACAGATTGTAACAGATTGCTGTTTTGCCATGTGTCAAGGCAGTGATCGTGTGTCCATGCATTTGGCTCTTTTTGATCCAAAGACAACAAATACTCCAGTAAATAAAAGGATTTTAGGCTTTATTTTAGCTACAAACCATAGCATTAAAAACATGCCTACTTAGCAGGGTGATACCCAAATCTCTTGCAGGCTGCCAGGAGAATAATGATAGCATTTCCATAGTAACCAGAGCTAGGTTCCATAATAACAACAGCCTGAAGTTTTTAAATCAAAACTTGGCACTATGACCTGCTATGGTTATGAGACTGTAAGACTTGAATCCTGACTGGTTGGCACATGACTCCGGGAGGGGCATCCAAAGATTTTTGTCATGGAGAGGAAATCTTCCAAGCTACGCCAAGATTCTAAACTTCTAGGCTCATCTTAATAAAGGAGAAATCAAAATATGTCACTAAACTCCTCAAAATAACCATGGCCTTCTGCCTTGTCACTACAACCATTCCCGATATGCCCCTCCATCCCAGCCCACCTATTCAGACCAAGTATCCGTTAGTGGGTTTCACCCTTCAAGACTCTTCCAGAGCTAGACGGGGGTGGAGCAAGGTGCCTATTTACAAGAGAATCAACTCAACTCATGATTGGCACTAAATTGGTGCTAGGTAAGAGTTAGTGGGAATCAAGAGGTATTGGACTTAAACCAGCGGTGGGATTCAAATAATTTAACAACTGGTGTTTGCCCAGGGCTGCAAAAATTGGCTGTTGTGGGAGGCATGGCCCAATCCCCTCCTCCAGCTCCACCACCCATGCTGGATGAGACTCCTGCAACAGGCAACTTGGCCCTGAGTAAATCGGTTGTTAAATTAAAACACGCACATCCCCGCTATTAAAGTGGATCCTGGGTGCTGCGTTGCAATGGAGAAACAGGCAATGGAGTGGCCGGCACAGGAAAAGGAGGAGGAGCAGGGAGAAGAAAGAGGGAAAGCGGTCTCGTCAATCCCTCATGCCAGCCACTCCGTTCCCCGTTTCTCCATTCTAGCGCAGTGCAGTAGCCAGGATCCATTTTGACAGCGGTGAGGTGGGTAATTTAACAACCGGTTCTTTTGAACCAGTGCAAATCGGCTGAATCCCACCACTGACTTAGAACGTTTACAGCAGGGGTGTCTAACCTTTCACCTTCCCTGGGCCACATTAGAAGATGAAAATTTGGTTTGGGCCGCACATAAAATAAAATAACAGTAACGATACCTGATCATCCAAAGAAAAACCCATATAAAACATAGTTAACATATTAAATTTATTTGGAAATGAAGTTAGTGAGATGTTTTTATTATTTAGTATTAATTATTTATTAAAAATTATTTATTTTTTATCACGGTTTTTTTTATCACGGTTTATCACGGTTTATTTTCCAGCCAAATTTTGAGGGGGTGAGGAAGAAAGCTCGCCCGCCTCGCGCCTACCTCTCCTCGTGCAAATGGCCCGGCTGGATGAGGCAGGACTGGAAGGCAGAAGCAGCAGCGGCGGCGGGGGCAGCGGCGGCGGGGGCAGAAGCAGCAGCAGCAGCGGGGGCAGCAGCGGTGGCGGGGGCAAAGTGGCGGTGGCGGCAACAGCAGGAGGTGGCACTCTGATGGCACCTTTTCTGTTGCTGCTTGGCGTGGTGCTCGCCTCGCCCCGCCTCACGCCTGCCTCTCCTCCTCCTCCTCGCTGGCTCTGGCACGAAGGTTGGGGTGGGCACTGGGCCGCATTACGAGGCAACCTGGGCCACATGTGGCCCGCGGGCCGCGGGTTGGACAAGCCTGGTTTACAGCAACATTATTACCCCAGGCTGAAACCTCTCTTTTTCCTTCTCCTACACTTCTAATCTTTAAAGAATGTGGTTTTGATCGAAGGGCAGCAAACCTATTAAAGACTGTTTACAAAACTGGCCAAGAGATCTTTCTGTCTCTGACTATGGATCTGATCTACGGTAGCAAATTTCCATTCTGTTTAATTTAAAAATGGAACCAGAAATTGGCTGGCCCAGAAACCTATCCCGATAAGACTGTAAGTGCAACAACACGCAAGCGCCAAGGACAGTATCCAAGTAACTGGAAATCTTAGCTGGGTGCAATCTTACTGCACATAACCCAGACTGGCAAAGACATCACTTAGCTACTTATAAAACTGCAGTGTTAAGAGCCGTTGGTAAAAGTATCCCCTTGAGGTGTTAAAAAGAAAAAGCAGAAAAGCCAAGGAGGATGAATGACTGGATTGTTAACGGTGGCAGTTTTTAATCCAGCTTATTTTTTTTCCTCCTTAGGATGCATTCATCTCTTTGAGAAAAGTACAGGAAATGAAACAAAAAGGAAGGTGTGTAAAGGTTTGGAAACTAATTTGACGGAGAGAAATGTATATTGCTTGCCTTAATTTGGACCCTGATATCTGGTGATAGCGTAAAAGGGCCAGAAATATTCATAAAACAAAGCACGTGAAATATAGCAACTTCTGTGTTTGAATCTTAGATGAGCAGATACCCCAAGAAATGTGGAATTGTTCTACCTATTCTATCTCAGGAAAATGTACCTGAATGTAAACATTCAGAATAGATGGGTTTTTAAAAATTTGATTTACTTTAACCTCTAACGCACCAACAGACTATAATTAAATAAAACAGTTCTTTGAGGAACTACAATGCCTCTGAGTTCAATTTGATGATGGTTGCATTACTTGGAATCTGACACAGACAGGACAAGAAGCAATGGATGGAAGCTAATCAAAGAGACAACCAAGCTAGAACTAAGGAGAAATTTCCTTACAGTGAAAACAATTGATCAGTGGAACAACTTGCCTCCTGGAGTTGTAAATGCTCCAACACTGGAAGTTTTTGAGAAGACATTGGACAACCATTTGTCTGAAGTGGTATAGGGTTTCGTGCTTGAGTCTCCATGGGGTTGCGATGGGCCGGACACGACTTTTCACTAACAACAATAATTTTCTTCTATTATTGTAAATATTCGGACCGTTCCAGTGGTGGGATTCAAATTTTGTTACTACCGGTTCTGTGGGAGTGGAAGGGGAAGGATACTGTAAAATCTACAGTCAGAGGTGGGATTTGCTGGTTCTCTGAACTATTCAAAATTTCTGCTACCAGTTCTCCAGAACTGGTCAGAACCTGCTGAATACCCACCTCTGGACCATGCTAAGATTAAGCAGAACTTCACATAATTTTAAAAAGAGGGGTCTAAAATTTTCTTCTTCCTCTTCTTCCTCTTCCTCTTCCTCTTCTTCCTTTTCTTTTTGTTCTCCTTCCTCTTCTTCTTCCTCTTCCTCCTCCTCTTCCTCTTCCTTTTCTTCTTCTTCTTCCACTTCTTCTTCTTCTCTTCCTCCTCCTCTTCCTCCTCCTCTTCCTCCTCCTCCTCCTCCTCCTCCTCCCCCTCCTCAGTATTTTCTTCTCCTCCTCCTCCCCACCCCTAACAATTTGTCAAGCCTGCATTTTCATGTTCAGGACAGGAATTTAAATTCTGTATTTTAATTTTTATGTTCAGAATAGGAGAGAACTTTTAGACTACCTTGTTCAGAGTGAGACAACTCACCACTGGACAATTTGCTGTGGGACAATTCAACAATTCCATTTAATTATTTCAATTTTGTTTTTTAAAAAATTGGTGTTCTTTCTTTAATGATTCTTTTCAACTATTTCTTCGGTATTAGTCTAATTAGTGTCCCACGGTAAGTTGGCCTGCAATGTGTTGGCCATGGCAACTTGTTGTAGACCAGCGTTGGCGAAGCTTTCTGGCATCGAGTGCTGAAACGGGAGCGCGTGGTTGAGGGAGCACTGGAAATTGGAAGAGCAGCTCCCCAGCACGCAAGTGTATGCCAGGAAAGTGATCTTCTGGTTTCTGGTGTGCATGCGCACTGGCCACCTGGTCTTCCAGGTTCTGGCACATATGCACACTGGAAACCAGAAGCTCAGCTTCCCTGCTCTTCCAGCACTCGTGCGCATGCCAAAACTAGCTGGCCAGTGTGTACGCACATGTCGGAACCTTCAAAGGCAATGGGTGACGGCTGGCGTGCCCAGAGTGATGGCTCTCTGTGCCATTCCTGGCACGCGTGCCATAGGTTCACCATCGTGGCGATAGATCCTCCTTGTCAAGCTGTATGCAACCTTGCCAGCAGCTCCAGTTGCAAATATCAGACTGAGGGAGCGAATATCTGAATGAAGGGCGACCAAGAGAAGCTATGAGCCTGTAAAGCAAGAATTAAGGATTCACCGCCAATCAGAGGACAACAAAATAAAAGGTTCATCATGTCCAGGGTTCCTGTAAGAACAAACGATACCTCACATCCTCGCCGTCTTCGAGCATCGAGAGACAGATTGTGCACTTCTCATCGGTGTCTGACTCTTCTCCTTCTTCCTTTTCTGTTTTGTCTTCCTGCGGCCATCGCTGTCGGCAAAGTCATACAAAAACAAAACAAAAACAACCATAGCGTCACAACAGATGCTGCTCAAATGACGAAGAATGGAGAAGGTGCACAGTTGTGATCCAGAAATATTGAAGGGTTGGGAAAGATTGTCCACTGAGGATTCAACAGAAGGATGGGACCAGTTCTAATGCGCAAGTCAACCATTTCTCAGGAG
This sequence comes from Pseudonaja textilis, assembly GCF_900518735.1. The sequence goes on along the minus strand of NW_020769372.1, from coordinate 6,146,892 downwards.
GAAAGGTGGTTAATGGATGTACCTTGCCACACCCCGCCACGCCCCACACCCAGTGAGAAGCGTTCTCAGTAAACACTTTCACCGGTTCCCGGGTAAAGGCATCAGCTAAGCCCCTGAAAGGCTGCACTTTTAAGAGACGTTGATCTTAGGAAGGGTTTTTTTTCTCTCTCTCTCTCTCTCTGGTCTGTGCAAGCTGTAAGCTTTCCCTGACTTTCTAAATAGCCCAGTTTTGCAGATATCGTCACAAGGAACAAATAGAGATTTTTTTTTTCTCCTCTCCCCTTCAGAATTCAGGAGGAACACAGTGTGGAATGGACTGACAGACCGGCAGACAGATGGATGGAAGTAAGGATAGATGGATGGAGAAGGAAGGAAGGAGAAAGAGGGAGGGAGGAGAAAGGAGGGAAGAAGGGAGGGGGAGCAAGGAAGGAAGGAGAAGGAAGGAAGGAGGGAGGGAAGGATGGAGGAGGAAGGAAGGGAGGGAGGAAAGGAGGAAGAAAGAAAACAAAAGGAGGAAGGAAGGAAGGAAGGAAGGAAGGAAGGAAGGAAGGAAGGAAGG
>NW_020769372.1:6122657-6137641 GCF_900518735.1 Pseudonaja textilis | reverse complement strand
GAAGAAGAAGAAGAAGAAGAAGAAGAAGAAGAAGAAGAAGAAGAAGAAGAAGAAGAAGAAGAAGAAGCCACACCCACTCAGTCACATGCCCATGCCCGCCTAGCCATGCCCACAGAACTGGTTGTTAAAAAAATTAAATCCCACCCCTGACTAACATACTTCTTGACTTACCATCTGCGTTGAGGATGTATTCTGAGGGAAATGATGCATTCTTTGTGGAGCCAAATAATGCTGATAATGTTGAGGAACGGGCCTGACCTGGAACTGGTTGGGACTGAGACTGGCATCAACACTCAGATCCCTAGAAGGACAAAAGTCAAAATCAGGGATCAATAAAACGGACAATGTAATCATCCCGTCCTTTAGAGAACTTTCCCTTGCCCAAATGCCTACATTGATTTTTTTGCCTGCATTGCCAAGGCCTGGCTGTTAATAGATCCTGGAGGAAAACAAGGAAAAGTCACCACACGGTGATCATCCTATATCGAAGTCTAACAGGAAGTTGAAGTTTCAGAGTTGGAGGAAGTTTTGGGGGACATTTCTAATTTGTTTTGCTATTATACTTCTTCGAAGGTAATCTTAATGTACATACCCTAAAAAAAAAATCCATGAACAATGAAACAATGCAAAGATACTTATTTTTTAACAAAGACACAAAGATAAAAATCTTCACCCCTCTCCTGGATTTTATCTCCATCTCCCCAAGAATACTTTGGGGGTGGGGTTCACCCTGTATTTAGGCCTTGGAATTTTTTTTTAAACAAGTTTTATTGATTTTACAAACAAACAAACAAAACAAAACATCATTAAACATTAAAAACATAAAACCTCTTTCCATTGTAGATCTTTACAAGGCAGGTAACGTATTGTTTTATATCACGTACTTATAATTTATCCCATTTCCATATAAACACGTAAATTCCCTTTACCAAATTCCACTCTTTAATCATTATTCAATCATATTTCCTTTCTATTTTATCTGCTATTCAATCATCACATTTATATTTTCCTCTGGCTTGTTTATAATTATTCTCATCTAGTCTTCCTCCGAGATTTTATTATTTAATTCTTAATTAAACACACACACATAAGACATAAACATAAAAACATAAAACTTTCTTCTAGAAAGTAACTTGGCCCCAGATTACCTCTTTTTGTATGGAAATGAGACAGATGTAAATGGAGAAATGGACAAAAGATATAAAAATATGTTTCTTTAAGGCAAGATTAAATATATAAAATAGAATTAAGATGAGGCAAAAGAGGAGAGGAGTTATATAATAGACATAGAATGGTAAATAAGATAGGTAATGGTATATAAGAAGAGCATGAATTCAATTGAAGGCCATACAAAAAGAGGTCTTGGAATTTTAATAGCAATAGCAATTAGTACTTAGACTTATATACCACTTCACAGTGCTTTTACAGCCTCTTTAAGCAGTTTACAGAGTCAGCCTCTTGCCCTCAACAATTTGGGTCCTCATTCTACCCACCTCAGAAGGATGGAAAGCTGAGTCAACCTTGAGCCTGGTGGGATTTGAACTGCCAAATTGCAGGCAGCCAGCAGAAGTAACCTGCAGTACTGCACTCTAACCGCTGCGCCACCGAGGCTCATTTAAATTAATTTTATATTTGCAACTGTTTTTATATTTATATTTTTATTGCCTTGTAAGATGACCAGAGTCACTTACAAAAGCCTCATAGTCAGATGGACAGCATATCAATTTAAAATTATTTTTTTTAAAAAAAAAATATATGAATAAAATACATCACATTTTGGGAAACTTTGAACTACAATGTGCCTGTTGGAGAGCAATCGTATCTGTCTGCAGAAGGGCTCAGATGGGGAATTATTATGAATTAATTATGTAAACAGAAGTGACCCCCCTCTGAATGCACACACAGAGAGGAAGAGGTCAAGCTATTCTTCAAAGCACCGGAGGGCAGGACAAGAAACAGTCGGTGGAAACTGAGATTCAACCTAGAAATAAGGAGAAATTTTCTGACAGCGAGATCAATCAATCCATGGAAGAGAAGTTGCCTTCGGAAGTTGGAGGAGTTTCATCACTGGAGGCTTTCAAGAAGAGATTGGACTGCCATTTTGTCAGAAATGGTGCAGGGTTTCCTGCTTGGGTGGGGGGTTGGACTAGATGACCTACAAGGTCCTTTCCAACTCTGTTAATCTGTAATCTGCACGCCTTTGAGCCTTATCTGGTCTTTCCCAGATGAAAGCTACCCTTTTGGGAAGATTCCTGTAAAATAGGCATTCAGCAATAAAGTAGCTAGTCTGAACTCTATATGTATAGATCTGGATGTTTGATCCTGACATTACCTTCTTTATCAGATCTTTAATAAGGGTCTTCCACGTTGGGGGAAGAAAAAGATTATAAGAAAAATCCACTGAGAACAGATTACCTAAACTGTCTGCTTTGTTGTTTTATTGAGTGACTGATAAATTAACTCTGGGATCATGGAACAAATTCACCTTCAGCTGAATTATTCATTAGGATGCAGCAAAAAATATTTCATAGGTAGGCAGGGTATACCAAAAGTCGGGCCTTATAGACAACTTATTATATAAATTGCATTAAATGTATGCATCGGCTGTCCTTTTCTTCTAATTACTTTCTTCTTTGATGCATGACCTTTCAACATTTCTAAGTGCGATAATATTTTCTCGGAAAGAAAAGCTTCCCGTGATCGGTTTAACAAGCCTTCAGGTGCACCATGTATCTGTCTGTCTCTCTTTTTGTTTGTTTGTATAACACAAGCACACACAGAGATGTGTACCAAAAACCAGGCCCCTTAGGCTAATTGCAATGGGAAAAATAAACAGATGACTAAAGAGATGTTTTCTTCAGAGGAAAAAGCACATTTTTAACATAAAGTCCCTGCTTGTACAAACATTCCCTGTTCCAATCGCCATATTTTTTTCCCGCTTCTATTGGAAAGGATCTGGGGAGCAACTTCAAAGCATCCACGATAGTATACCATCTTGAACATGAGGAGATTTTTCAACCTATTTTGGACTCCAGGGGATATCAGAGTTTTTAAAACAGTCGCGGTGATGGGCTGCTTAGGGTTCGCAGGGGTTCGGGAGAGCCCCTAGCTAAGATTTGGGGCAGTTTTGAAGAACCCCCAAATCCCACTCTTGGCTGGCCCCGCCCATTGTGTCCCGCCCCTCCCACGAGTCTCCATGCGGTCCACGGGGGGGGGGTCAGGGAGGGCCCCAAAAATGGGCCTTCCGGAAGTTTAGAAAAGCCGGAAATGGGCCTGTTTCTGGCTTCCAGAGAGCCTCCCGAGCCTGGGGAGGGCAAAAATACCCCCCCCGCCGCCATGGTGGAGGAGGCCAACTAGGCCACGCCCACCATGGCCACACCCGCTCAGCAACCAGGCAGAGAACCCTTTGCTAAAATTTTTGAAGCCCACCCCTGGTTCTGCAGTTCCTTCCACCCGAATTTGGAGTGACCTCACTATCCACATGCTTTTGCCTGAGCGATTCCTTCAACAGGGACTTTTAGTTCTCTCTTGCCTTCCGTTCCCTCAGCGCGTAGGTAAATACACATCCAGAAAGACATGAGGAGGGGACAACTTGAAGATGGGGAGAAGCAAATTCCACAGAGCCAGAGGGGAAGGAAGCAAAAGGAAGGGAAACTGAGGAGGGGAAGAAAACAAAACTCCAGAGAAGTTCCAGAGACAAGAAGTCTCATCCTGCCAAGAATGTAATAAAGGTTAACGGAGAGGCAGTTTCTGTAAGCAACACCAGAATGTTTCCTTCCTGCCTTCCTTACAGGATTAGGCCAGTAATTTCTTCTAACAACCGGTTCTCTGAACTGCTTAGAAGGTTAACAACTGGTTCTAGCAAATAGGTGAGAACTGGCAGAATCCCATCCCTCCTTCATGCCTTTCTCCTTCTCTTCTGTTTCTTTCTTTCCTTCTTTCCTTCCTTTATTCTTTCCCTCCCCCCTTTCTCCCACCCGTTTCTTCCTTCCTTCCTTCTCCTCCTTCCCTCCCTCCCCTTCTTCCCTCCCTCCTTCTTTCCTTTTCCTTCTTCCTTCCCTTCCTTCCCTTCTCCCACCCTCCCTTCTTTCCTTTTCCTTCCTTCTCCTTCCCTCCCTTCCTCCCTTACTTTCTTCCCTCCCTCCCTCCCTTATTTCCTTTTCCTTCTTCCTTCTCTCCCTTCCCATCTCCCTTCCTTACTCCCTCTTTCCTTTTCCTTCTTCCTTTCCTCCTTTCCCGTCCTTCCCTTCTCCCACCCTCCCTTCTTTCCTTTTCCTTCCTTCCTTCTTTCTCTTCTTTCCCTCCCTCCCTTCTCTTCTTCCCTCCCTTCCTCCCTTCCTGGTGATTTCAAGCCAGTCATTCTTTCTCATTCTTCTATTGCGCGCTCCCTCTCTCCTCTCTCTCTCTCTCTGTGCTGTTATATCTTTAAACGACTCCACACTAGGGTCTAACTCTACAAAGGGCAACCCCAGCCAGCTGAGATGGAGGGCAATCCCCCACCCAAACCATCCTCGCCCTCCCTTAGAATTGCCAAACGCGTCTTCCAAGGCCTTTTGCAGCCACCCACTCAAGATCCTTACTCTGTTTTTTCACAAAACGTCTTCCCCGGTCTCTAAGGTGGTACACTCAATTTAAGCCCGTTGCTAATACGGGAGTGAATGTCTTTTCTGTTTTTCTGGGTGGAAAGAACAAGAGCCCGGAAGCGAAGTGAGTCATCCCAAGGGCAGGTTCAGTGTGCGACTGTTAGGTACAATTAACCCCAGGATGTTTCAGATCAGCGTCAGGAGAGGAGAAGGGAAACAATAAAAAGGCCAAACTTTTGTTCTCCGCGATCCCGAAAAGGCCGTGATCTTCAAAGAATCCTGCAATCAAGGCCCTATGGCTTTGTGGCCTTGACAATACGCTCTAATAAAGGCATTTCATTTCTAGGCAGGAATTCAGCATGAAACAAATTCAAACTCTTGAGGTAAACAATATGCAGAAAATCAACCTTGCCTTTCAGTCTCCCTGATCAAAACGAACAGGGTCAACCTTTCGGGTCAGCAGGAACCAACTGTGAAATGTTATGTGACTTTTAAGGTGCTAGGCATGTTGGTGCTACTTAACCTATAAAAAGTCACACACATACATATATACCTTTCCTTAAGGAAAGCCTCCGGAGCTCAGGGAAGGCAAACAACCCTCCTGCCATGGTGCAGAAGGCCGATTAGGCCACGCCCACCATGGCCACGCCCACCCAGCAACCGGGCAGAGAACCCATTGCCAAAATTTTTGAAGCCCATCCCTACCTACTTATATGCATGCAGGCATGCATACATATATACATAGCTATATAATTTTTAGCTTAGATAGAGAGAGGAGAGAGAGAGAAAAGAGAGAGGAGAGAGAGAGAGGAGAGAGAGAGAGATGAGAGAGAGAGGAGAGAAAGATGAGAGAAGAGATGAGAGAGAGAGAGAGAGAAATGAGAAAGATGAGAGATACATGAGAGAGAGAGAGGAGAGAGAGAGAAAGAGAGAGAGAGGAGAGAGACAGATGAGAGATGAGAGAAGAGATGAGAGAGAGAGAGAAATGAGAAAGATGAGAGAGAAAGGAGAGAGAGAGAGATGAGAGAGAAAGAAATGAGAAAGATGAGAGAGAGAGAAAGAGAGAGAGAGGAGAGAGACAGGTGAGAGAGAGATGAGAAGAGATGAGAGAGAGAAATGAGAAAGATGAGAGAGAAAAGAGAGAGAGAGAGATGAGAGAGGGGGGAAGAGAGAAAGAGAGATGAGAGAGAGAGAAAAATGAGAAAAAGGAGAGAGAGAGGAGAGAGAAAGAGAGAGAACATCATATTAAAAGATGGAGAAAGGAGATTGTCAAGCAAGGAAGAACATTAGACGAGGATACGGGCTACTACCAGAAACAGACACCAATAATGACTTATTTTTAGCCAATGACAAAGCCAAGAAAATGGCTTCCTTCCAGCAGTTTAAAGAGAAAGGAAGAGGAGGAGGAGGAGGATTCTACTCTACTGCACTCCATGTTTTTTATTCTATTCTATTTTATTCTATTCTCTATTTTCTATTTTATTCACTATTTTCTATTCTATTCTATTTTCTATTCTGTTCTATTCCATTCCTCTTCCACACATCTCTTTTCATTTTCCCGTAGAATTTAAGTTTCTAGCCCTCACTCATTGCCCTTTACTGCACCATTTGGAGAAACTTTTTAAATTGGGCTGTCCAGAACTGGACCCAAGATGTGTATGGTCAATGCAGAATAAAAGTAAAATAATTACTTCCCATAGTCTGGAAGTTGTATTTCTTCTTGCTTTATAGCCACCTCACACAGATCATTTTCTGTTTTCAATCAAACTATAATTCCAAGATCGTTTCTACAGTCACTTGTTCCAAACCAGGAGGTCCTCTGTGTTCCACACCTGTACATTTAATTCCCCACTCCTAAATGAAGAATTCGGCATTTATCTTCGGTAAATAATATTATTTTCCTCCTATATCTCTACAACAGGGGTCTTCAACCTTGGCAACTTTAAGCCTGGAGGACTTCAACTCCCAGAATTCCCCAGCCAGCTTTGCTCTATACCAGGGGTGTCCAAACTTGACAACTTTAAGACTTGTCGACTTCAACTCCCAGAATTCCCCAGCCAGCTTTGCTCTACACCAGGGGTGTCCAACCTCTACAACTTTAAGACTTGTGGACTTCAACTCCCAGAATTCCTCAGCCAGCTTTGCTGGCTGAGGAATTCTGGGAGTTGAAGTCCACAAGTCTTAAAGTTGCCAAGGTTGGATACCCCTGCTCTACACCATCATCCTCATTTGGAATTTTATTTCTACATTCCAGAGTATTAGCTATTCCTATTTTATGTCATCCAAAGGTCCTAGAACTGAGCCTTCAACTTGATGATGTTTTCCAAGCCAATTACATAACTACTTAATTTTTTTTGCCACTCAGATCTCAATTATCTAGGTTACTATTCAGAATGTCATGGAAAAGTTCATCAAATGTTTGGTTAAAATCACAAATAAATCACAAGTAGAATAATGGAAGGGACCTTGGAGGTCCTCTAGCCCAACCCCCTGCCTAGGCAGGACACCCTACACCACTTCAGACAAATGGTTATCCAACATCTGTTTAAAAACTTCCAGTGTTCTAGAGGCAAGTTGTTCCACTGATTAATTATTCTAACTGTCAGGAAATTTCTCCTTAGTTTTAAGTTGCTTCTCTCCTTAATTAGTTTCCATCCACTGCTTCTTGTCCTGCCCTCAGGAGCTTTGGGGAATAGCTTGTCTCCCTCTTCTTTGTGGCAACCCCTGAGACGTTGGAACACTGCTATCATGTCACCCATAGTCCTTCTTTTCATGAAACTAGATATATCCAATTCCAGCAACCATTCTTTATACGTTTTAGCCTCCAGTCCCCTGGAGGAACAAGTTATAAATCAAGATATATTATGTCAGTAGCATTCCTATAATCCACTAAAACATCTACTCAATAAAAAAGGAAGTTAAGCACAGAAGAATTGCCTTGGACAAACCCATCCTGAATTCTGAAAATTAGTGTAATGGGTCTTACAAGCTGAAGAATCTTATTGGATTAAGTGTTTTTTTATCAGGGCAACCTGGTCTACCCAATTATAGGACAGTGCATACCTCTCCGCTTTCTGGATGTCATTCTCAGATTGACCTGTAGCCTTTGAATTCTCATTTTTCTTTCTTTTGAAGATAGGGCCATCTGATCATTCTTCCAGAGGTCTCCAAACTTGGCAACTTTAAGACTTGCTATGCTGGCTGGAGAATTCTGGGAGTTGAAGTCTACAAGTCTTAAAGTTGCCAAGTTTGGGACCCTAACTTTTCTAACCTTTCATCTTGTGTCTATCAGAAACTGTAGAAGATGACCAGGCTGAACAGGTAAGCAGAGTCAAACACATGAAAAGAAAGACTAGGGGAGACATGACAGCAGTCCCAAAAGTGCACTTTGTAAACGTGTGGCACAACAAACACATCAGGACTAGATTCAGCAGTCCATCTGCATTTAAAAGACAGAGGCCATTCTTTTGAAGACAACAAAGTCCACATTTTGGACAGAGAGTACTGGTGGTTTGAAAGAGGGGTCAAAGAGACCATCAATGTCAAAACTGAACAGCCCCCTCTCAACGGGGGGGAGGGATACGACATCATCTATCTCCAATCTACAACACAGTTCTTTCAGGAACTCCAAGAAGGCTCCATGCATCCATTCCACCACTCAGATGATCCTGAGGACATAGATAAACCTCCAGGTAACCTTAATGACTAAAAGAATGCAAATGACCAGCTGTCTGCAAGGAGTATCAATCCTTCCATCCTCCACCTTCAGAGCTGAAGAAGCTTATTGGGTGAGAAGTGAAACGCCTTCAAAGAAAAACCAGAAAGTCTAGTTGCCTCTTGAAAAAAGAAACACCTTTGGGACAACCCATGACCTGGATGATGGAGAATCTCCATAGACATGATAACAGTGTTCCAAGAGGGGGATCAACCTCTTCTCCAAAGCATCTGAAGGCAGGACAAGAAGCAATGGATGGAAACCAATCAAGGAGAGGAGCAGCCTAGAACTAAGGAGACATTTCCTGACAGTGAGAACAATTAATCAGTGGAACAACTTGCCTCCAGAAGTTGTGGATGCTCCAACGCTGGAAGTGTTTAAGAAGAGATTGGTCCTTTGTCTGGAATGATATAGGGTTTCCTGCCTAGACAGGGGGTTGGACTAGAAGATCTCCAAGGTTCCTTCCAACTCTTTTATTTTGTTATTCTGTTACATCATCAATTTAGAGTGCCTACGCCCCCACAGAGACCTTAGCCCACCCCTCTTGAAGTCCAGGTGACTCTTATCCGTCACCAATTCACCTTGATTATTAGTCATTCAGATTCTTATATATAGATAGCAGAAAATAAACTTGTAGTATTTTTGAATTCTATACTGGTTCCTGGCTTCTTGAACCTAACAGAAACCGTGATGACATTAAGATGACATACAAGCAAATTCCATGACTGTATACTTCAAAGGTCTTCAAACTTGGCAAGTTTAAGATTTATGGACTTCAGCGCCCAGAATTCCTGAGCTAACGTGACTGGAGGAGGAATTCTGGGAGTTGAAGTTCACAAGTCTTAAAACTGTCAAGTTTGAAGAGCCCTGGTATATTTAATTAGGATGTCCGATGCAAATACAAACTATAAGTCATAACATTGGTGTGACATCATCATGCATACGTTGTCACTCTCCTATCTCCTCCAAGAGGTACAGGAAGTCCTTGACTTACCAATTCAGCCCAAAATTTCTGTTGCTAAGTGAGACAGTTATTAAGGGAACATTGCCCCCTTTTACGACCTGTCTTGTCACCTGTCTTGTTAAGTGAATCACTGCATTTGTTAAGCTGGCCACACGGTTGTAAAGTGAATCTGGCTTCCCTGTTGACTTTGCTTGTCAGAAGGTCACAAAAGGGGATAACATGACCCCAGGACACGGCAATCGTCATAAATATGAGTCAGTTGCCAAGCATCCGAATTTTCAAACAGTGTCCATGGGGATGCCACAACCATGAAAATGGTCATAAGTCACTTTTTTCGGTGCCGTTGTAACATCGACCAGTCACTAAACAGAGTGTTTTAAGTCGAGGACTACCTGTACTTAAGTTCAGGGGTGTGATTCTACTAGTTTGGCCCGGTTCGGGTGAACCGGTAGTGCCAAGGATCAGCTGGGAGAGAAATGGTTCAGTTTGCTCCAACAATCAGCTGTTGGGCCTACGCGTCCACCTGGGCTTTAGGCTGTGCTTTATATCCTGTTTTTCAAGCTCAGCTAATTTGTGCAGCACAGCGGATTGCTGTATGTCAGCTGTTTAACACACAGGGATTGCTGGAGAAGGTCAGTAGCAAATGCTCTGCACACGCGCAAAGTGCACACTCACCGAACTGGTTGTTACACCGGTTGAATTGCACCCCTGCTTAACTTCCCCTTAATTGTGCCCTTCAAATATCCAAAAGTGGTGCGACTCACTTTGGAGTGGTGGAAGACAATCAAATTTTGTCTTCTCGTTGTAACCTCTTAGTATTTTGCGCTCTTTACTGCGCAGCTGATACCCCTTCCTTTTATTTTCAACATATCTGAGAGAGTTTTTTGGGCTGCTTTCAGTCTCTATTTTGTAAATCTCAGCTCCGTCTCAGCTTTGGCTTCTAAAGCATATCAACATTTATTCCATATCCAAGATTCAGCTGAAGATATATATATATATATATATATATATATATATATATATATATTAATTTGTTTTACTGTCAGGGAACTGGGATAATAAAAGAGGAAAGCTTGCGGAAATTGGAAGGAAAAAAAAGGCAGAGAACAGCAGATAAGAGGCCAGGACAGGAAGTTACAGTTATGAATCAGCATCTCACTTTGAATGAAAGACCTGCCCTTCAACGGCTTCCAAATTCAACGCCTTCTTTAAAGTCGGTGTAACTTTCCCACAGTGAAAAAGAGAAGAAGGATGGATTGAGGGACAAGCAGAGGACACACGACTTTTTCTGCGTTGGATAGCTTTCAGGCCCAGGTTTAATTCTTTTACTTGTTAGATAGGTCAAGGAGAGATGGAACCCAGAACTAAGGAAAAGATTTCCCGACAGGGAGAACAATTGACCAGCGGAAGTTGTGGGTGCAAGAAGAGATTGGTCAACCATCTGTCTGAAATGGTATAAGATCTCCTGCTTGAGGAGAAGGTTGGACCGGAAGACCTCCAAGCAGGGGTGAGCTTCAAAAAATTTAGCAACGGGTTCTCTGCCCACTTGCTGGTTGGGCGTGCCCATGGTGGGTGTGGCCTAGTCGGCCTCCTGCACCATGGCGGGGGGGGGTGTTTTTGCCCTCCCCGGACTCCGGAGGCTTTCCTTGAGCCTCCGGGAGGTCGAAAACAGCCTCCCCGGGCTCCTGAGGCTCTCTAGAAGCCAGAAACGGGCCCGTTTCCAGCCTTCCCAAAACTTCCGGGTGGCCTGTTTTTCACCTTCACCAAGCCTCTGTGTGTGCCCCTGCTCTTACCTGCATCCAAAACGGGCCATGTGGAGACTCCTGGGAGGGCAGAACAGGGCAGGGCCAACCAGGAGGGGGATTTGGGGGTTCTCTGAACTGCACAGAATCTTAGCTGGGGCGCTCCCGAATCTCTGCGAACCCCCATACAGCCCACCCCTGCCTCCAAGTTCCCTTCCAACTCTGTTATTATTTTTCTATTACTGTATTTCCCCATGTATAAGCCACCCCTTTTTTCCAAAATTTTCAAGCCCAAAAAGTAGGGGGGTGGCATATACAAAGTAGGTACACTTTTTATACGTGAAAAATGCATAAAATAATAAAGTAGGAATAAACTGGTTTTCCAGCAGTATGCTATACTTTTTTGTAAAAATTGTAAGTGACGATACGATTACGAGTGCGAGTACGCGATAGAAATGCATACGCTAGGCATCGGCCTGAATGCTTCGTTCCTACTCTCGTTCCGATGCGTAGATTGCTAGCGTCGCCCGCACCGCTTTCGGCGTCATGACCGAAGTTGTAGATCTAGACGTAGAATTTTGTTTCTTTGTAAATTTTCTTTCTTCATAACTTGTTTCTCTAATAAAATATTTTTTTCAAAACTTCACAGTCCAAAAATTGGGGGGGGGGGTGGCTTATACAAAGGGGGTGCTTATACATGGGGAAATACGGTATTCTGTTCGTTTCTTAGAGAAATTCCGTTTCTTAGAAAAGGTAGGTGCCCTTTGGTTTATTAAAGCACCCAGAAGCTCCCGTAAGTCACACCAAAATAACAAACGCAGCATTTCAGCCTTGCAATGCTCATCCTTTGTACAACGGTGCGACATCACGGTGCGCCTGCAAACGTGATGGAAGTTGGCCTGATGCAACGTCATTATTTCTCCCCCTCTCTTAGCCCCATGTGGAAGCCTCTGCAGGGACTCACAATTCCTCATCTTCCAAAAAGGGAGATGAAGAATGACAGATGACCAGAGTTGGAAGGGAACCTGGAGGTCTTCTAGTCCAACCCCCTGCTCAAGCAGGAGACTCTATACCATTTCAGACGAATGGTTGTCCAATCTCTTCTTAAAACCTCCAGTGATGGAGCATCCACAATTTGTTGAAGGCAAATTGTTCCGCTGTCAGAAAATTTATCCCTTGTTCTAGTTTGCTTCTCTCCTTGATTAGTTTCCATCCATTACTTCTAGTGCTTTGGAAGATAGGTTAGACTCCCTGTTAGGAATATGAGTCACCTAACAGGTATTTGGGTTAGAAATATATAAACCAGGATAAACATTTTAGTACTATGTCTTTAAGAGAATGCAAAAACTGCAATTGGGTGTGGTTTTTCAAACAGCCATAAGATGGAGCCTGAAACTTGGATTGTCTTAGTCTTAGTCTCAGAAGAGAGTGTGTCTGGGTGAGTATCTCTGTTTCCTTCTGTTGGAAAGTATTGCCGTTGCTCCATTTCTTCTAATTGACTGATATTACTGGATTTAATGTAAGTCTGATACTGAACTGTTTTTGATACTGGAATTTGATATTTGGATTATCCCTCGATTGAAAAACTGACTGATTTACCTGTGAATGATTTTGGATTGCTTATTTTAGACTTTGCTTAATGTTTCTGGAAGTAAAAACCTACATTTACTGTATAGCGTATCTGTGTGCTCTGTGTGTATTATTCAAACACGACTCTCTATATGTCTCCCTGTATGCGCTCATTCTCCTAACGGGGAATTACCTCAACACTCCCTCTTTTTTATGGTGGCCCCTTAATATTGGAACACTTCTATCATATCACCCCTAGTCCTTCTTTTCACTAGACTAGACATACCCAATTCCTGCAACTGTTCTTTGGATGTTTTAACCTCCAGTCCCCTAATCATCTTTGTTGCTCTTCTCTGCGCTCTTTCTAGAGTCTCAACATTGTTTTTACCTCATGGTGACAAAAATTGGGTGCAGACTTCCAAATGTGGCCTTACCAAAACATTATAAAGTGGTATGTGATCTTCATGTGATCTTGATTCTTTCCTTCTGTTAATGAACTGTGTTGGCTTTTTTTGGCAGCTGCAAGCACCCTGTTGGTTCATATTTAAGTGACTGTCCAGTAGGACTCCAAGATCCTCTCACAATTACCGCTACTGAGCCAGGTACCACCTAACCTTGGTTTTCCTTGCCTAAATATAGGTCTTTTCTCGGGATTTTTCTCAGATTATCTAATGATGTGGATGACTTTGATTTCAGTAAAGGAAATGGTTTTACTGCTTTTGATGAAGCCCCTAATTGTCAGTGTATTTTCTCCCTTGATATGCATTACATTGTCGCTTGAAGGGAAGTTGTCCTTAATGAATGGATTTTTATGTGAAGAAAAATGGAACCAGGAAACCAATGAATATGGCACCCATTTCTGCCTGTACTCATTGCTATTCATCGTGACTCAACCTTCCACCCTTCCGAGGTGGGTAAAATGAGGACCCAGATTGTTGGGGGCAATAGGATGACTCTGTAAACCGCGTAGAGAGGAATGGAAAGTGGTATATAAGTCTAAGGGCTGTTGCTATTCCTTCCTTCTTTCCTTCCTTCCTTCTTTCCTTCCTTCTTTCATTGCCGTGGTGGTGCATTGATTAGAATGCAACTCTGCCCACTGTCTGGAGTTCGATCCTGACTAGCTCAAGGCTGATTCAGCCTTCCATTATTCCGAGGTGGGTAAAATGAGGACCCAGATTACTGGGGGCAATAGGCTGATTCTGTAAATCACTTAGTGACGGCTATAAAGCACTGTGAAGCAGTATGTAAGTCTAAGGGCTATTGCCTTTCCTTCCTCCCTCCCTCCCTTCCTTCCTTCCTTCCTTCCTTCCTCCTTTCCTCCCTCCCTCCCTCCACAGTGGTTAAAATGCAGTACCGCAGGCCAACTCTGCCCACTGTCTGGAGTTTGATTTTAACCGGCTCAAGGTTGACTCAGCCTTCCATCCTTCTGAGGTCAGTAAAATGAGGACCCAGATTGTTGGGGGCAATAGGCTGATTCTGTAAATCACTTAGAGATGACTGTAAAGCACTGTGAAGCGGTATATAAGTCTAAAGGCTATTGCCTTTCCTCCCTCCCTCCCTCCCTCCCTTCCTTCCTTCCTCCCTCCCTCCCTCCCTCCCTCCTTCTCTCCCTCCCTCTCTCCCTCCCTCCACAGTGGTTAGAATGTAGTACTGCACGTCAACTCTGTCCACCATCTGGAGTTCGATTTTAACCGGCTCAAGGTTAACTCAGGCTTCTAGCCTTCTAAGGTCAGTAAAATGAGGACCCAGATTGTTGGAGACAAGAGGCTGTAAGCCACTAAGGTAGGGCTGGAAAGTGCGATTGGCATTTATGCTTTTTTTTTCAATCCCCGTAAGGATTGAGTAAAGAGCGACTTACCAGTCTGTTCCTTCAGCTAAATATCTAGGTTGGGGTGCCACGGTGCGGGGAGTCTGCAGTTGATGGCCAAATTCAAAACTTGGATGTAACCGATGAGGTTGGACAGACATGGGCTCCTGAGTCCGCCTGCAAGAGAGATGGAGAAGAACGAATGGGCACTGCTCACCCTCTGTGCCTTTTCAAATAGTTCTAAATTTCACATCCCTTGAAGAACAGCCTGTTTAGATCAGAGCAGAGAAATGGCGCAGGAGGCGAGTAAAATCAAGACTGTTGGTCTGTCCATGGGTGTATAATAGAAAGCCTGATGGCATCCTGGCCCATGTGACATCACCCTCTACCCTCCCCCCACATCATGGGTCTCCACAAGGTGAGTCAAAAAAAAAAGGTAGGGGGTGTCATATGCAAAATGATGTCATTCCATAAGAGACATCTTATGCTAACACTGCAAAGTAGGATACAATAGGATACGATAGGATGGGGGGGGATTGAACAGGAATAGAGTAGAGTAGAGTAGAGTAGAGTAGAGTAGAGTAGAGTAGAGTAGAGTAGAGTA
>NW_020769372.1:6080637-6095725 GCF_900518735.1 Pseudonaja textilis | reverse complement strand
ATTCTATTCTATTCTATTCTATTCTATTCTATTCTATTCTATTCTATTCTATTCTATTCTATTCCATTCCATTCCATTCCATTCCATTCTATCCCATATTTGCTTTTCTTTTCTATTATTTTCCATTACACTCTATTCCATTCCATTCCATATTTGCTTTGCTTTGCTTTTCTATTATTTTCTATTCTATTCTATTCCATCTCATTTCATTCTTAGTCCCCATAAACATTGAAATTCTCCCCTCTTTTTTGTTCCAAGAAGAACACTTTTCAAACATTAGTACGATTTGCGCAAAACCAGATGGGTTCTATTCTATTCCATTCCATATTCTATCCATTCCATATTCTATTCTATTCTATCTATTCTATTCTACTCTATTCTATCCCATCCCATCCCATCCCATTCTATATTCAGTGCAAAAGCCATAATACATATTGCACCCTATAAAAATACCAAGTGACTTATAATTTTTAGAAGGAGGGATAGGATCTGGGGAAAGGATGGATCTTCGTTAATTGTCTAGCAAATTGTCTGAATCATAAGACAACAGAAACCTAGAAACTGGCAATCAATTAGGATCCATTTGTAGGAAAGGCCTTTCCTAAAGGTTTAGGTGACAAATATGTGCAGCAAAGCATGTAATCCTAGAAAAGGCACTTAGTAGGGGGCTGGTTGTATGAAGAGGCCCTAGAGAGAAATCACAGTGTCTGAAAGAGAGAATTGGCAGCAGACCCTTTTCTAAAACAAGCAATTCAGTGAATGGAAGTAAAAGATTTGATAAGCGTCCACTATCGACAGCATTCCAAGGAACAGAGATAACCAATGTTATCACAATGGATTAGAGACTCATTCCAGAAAACATTATGGTGTCTTAACTGCTACAATTGCAGCAACAGCCCCAATCTTTTCCAGCTGGGACACAACCGTCTTATTCCCACAACAACCCTGAAAAATTATGGGTGTTTGCAGCCACGGGGAATTTGCAAGATTTTGCTTATTCTATAAACCCGTGATGGCGAACCTATGGCACACATGCCCCAGGTGGCACGCAGAACCATTTGTGCCAGCACGCCAACTGCAGGAAAACTTAGCCCACTGCACATGCACATACCTCACAGCTGATTTTTGGCCGGTTTAAGGCCTTTTTCGGCATCCCAGAGGCTTGAGGAAGGCTACTGCAGGCTTCTGCAGGCTGAAAACTAGGCCCGTTTCATCACTTGCTGTTTTTCCAAAAATACCGGAAGTAATGAAACGGACCTAGTTTTCGGCCTGCAAAGCCTGTAGAAGCCTGCAGAAGCCTTCCTCAAACTTCTGGGAGGCTGAAAAAGGCCTCAAACCAGACGAAAATCAGCTATGAGGTGCAGTGCAGGTAAGGGGGCAGCGGGGGTGGGTGGGTATTGCACGTGCATGCTTAGGGGGCATGGGCGTTGCCTTCTGGGTGCTGGCACGTGAGCGTGAACATGCAAGCGCACGCACAATTTTGGGCACAGGAGCCCCAAAAGGTTAGTCACCAGTGCTATAGACAGAACTTTTTATCTCCCTAAGTTGCTTTACACCGTATTTAAAAATCCAACATTCAAAGCTGCAGCCAACAACGCAGAAAATTACACAACACAGTGCTGGAGCAAACTGTACACAGCTAGTCCTTGACTTAAAGGGCCACAACTGAGTCCAAATCTTCTGTTGCTAAGCAAAATGGTTGCTAAGCGAGTTTTGCCCATTATACAACTTTCCTTGCCGCAGTTGTAAAGTGAATCACTACAGCTGTTAAGCGAGCAAGACGGGTTTTAAGCGAATCTGGCTTCCCCATTGACTTTGCTCATTGGAAGTTCGCAAAAAGTGATCACACTGCAACCGTCATAAATATGCGTCAGTTGCCGAGTGTCTGAATTTTGAACACATTAGGGGGATGCTGCAATGGTCATAAGTGTGAAAAATAAAAAACAGTCCCAAGCCACTTTTTTTTTTAGTGCTGTTGTAACTTTGAATGGGCATTGGTGAAGTGACGTAAGTTGAGAACTAAGTGTAATAAATAGTTTTTATGTGTTTTTGGAAGAAATATCAATTTGGTTCAGTTCCAAGCCGGGGGAAAAACACTGGAAACATGGAGGCTGATTGGAAAGATGGTTTAATGATGGAGCAGAACCACATGGGTTTGAGGTCCTGGGCAGCTGACCACATGGAGTGGAGAATGAGGGTTATTTATACCCTCTCTTGGGCCTTGCCCTTGAGCTTCCTGTTCCTATGCAAGAACATGTATTCTATTGGCTGTTGTCAGATTCCTATGGGGTCATGTTTGTCTGAGCTCCCAGGTTTGGTTGAAGTTTCCTGGGTGATGCAATGTTCTTAGGAGATTGCCATGGAGCGGGCCCTGTGTCTTCTGCTAAATTGTCCTATTGTGTCCTGGAGGGCCATGTCTTAATCCCATTGCCCTGGAGCTGGAGGTCTTTTGTCTTGTAGCTAGCCTGGCCCAGTCCTGCTGGAGCTATTAAGAAAGGCAGGGGCTGCTTTCCAAGAGCGTGTTCTGCCATGCTTTTATTTGGTTTATAGGAAGCACCCACCTCCTAGAAGAAGGAAATATTTTGGGGAATATTAAAAAGGCAGATAGAATATTTCCACTGAATGAGAAATGGGGAAAATCTTAAGGAAGGCAGAAACCAGCCTCAGTTTCCATGCCCCAAGCAGAAACTGAGGAGGCCAGCTTTTAGGTGAATCAGTTGAGAAAGATTGGGTCAGACAGAAACTCCAGATAAGCAACAAACAAAAGGTCAGACAAAATTGACAAAAAGGTCAGACAAACACCTAGGTAGGATTTGCATTTCCCCTTTTGCCTATAGAGCCAGCCATGACCCCTACCCTAACCCTAACCCCATAGGAATCCAGAAAGTATAAAACCCACCCACTCTAAACTCCATTTTGTCAGCTGTCACAGAACCGTTCGCTGTTTGTAAGATGGTTCTGCTTAGTGGTGGGATTCAAAAGTTTTTACTACTGCTTCTATGGACATGGCTTGGTGGGCATGATGTGGCTTGGTGGGTGTGGCAGGGGAAGGTTACTGCAAAATCTCCATTCCCACCCCACTCCAGGGGAAGGATACTGTGAAATCTCCATTCCCTCCCCACTCCACTAACCTGCTTTCCAGCTCCATTCTACTGTGCAGGGCAACAAAAGAAGACCCAGCTGATCAGCTGGGACTCAAGAGGCAGGGGAATAGATGGGGGGTGGGGGGCAGTCAGAGGTGGTATTGGCCAGTTCTCTAAACTACTCAAAATTTCCACTACCAGTTCTCCAGAACTGGTCAGAACCTGCTGAATACCGGAGGCTTCCGGTTTGAGCTTCTTCGGTGACAGACCAAAACCGCGACTCTGTGCGGTTTCGATCCGTGATCGCTGCTGGAGCGCCCTGAGCTGGCTGGTTTCAGGTCTAAGCCACCCTGTAGAAGTGGTAAAGAAGGGAGGGACTGCCTGCAGGGTTGAGGAGAGCCACATCTCTCCTCCTGAGCGGGCCAATACTCCCTTGCTTGAAGGCAGTTGCAGCAGCAGTCAGAAATGGCCACCACAAAGAAGAACTCGACTGGAAAAGAATGTGCAGGAGGAAGATAAGAAGAGAAAGTTTTGGTTGACCAGGTCAAACAGCAAAAGGGAAAGGATTTGGTTGACAGCTAAAAGACTTAAGCAAGGAATTGAAAAAAAAAAGGCCACTTTGACATTAATAGGCATTTAATGCTGAAAATAAAAAGTCAAAGGGATAATAAAGATTTCTGGATAATTAAAAGCTTTTGAAAACAGGAAAGGAGAGAAAAAGAATAAAAGGGCAGGATCTGGAAGGGAGGAGACTGCCTAGAATTAAAAAGAACTTACAGTAAAATCTCAACAAGACTTCCAAAAGATACATCTTAACTGAAACATCGCAAAAAAATAGTAAAACTACAGAAAGAGAAAGTGAAAAAAGAAATAAGAAGAAACAGCTTGGGACTATTTGGATTACTTGGTGATCTCTGGATTCTTGGTTACTGCATTTGAATGACTAAAATCAATCGGGTGGTTGTTTAAAAGTGTTTAAAATGGCTCCACTTTTAGAAGAATTGAAAATGGAACTTAAAAAGTACAAAGAAGATGCACAAGAAGAGAGAGGTTCTTTTGGCTTTGTATTTCAGTTCTTAGAAATGGAGATTTGGAACTATGAGAAACAACAAGAAATGCCTGCAGAACAAGAAGATTGGGACAAAGAAGAAGCCATCTTTAATGAACAAGTAATTTTAGGTGGGGGGAAGAAAGGGGGGAAGAGAATGGAAAGTTTAAGATTGGGAGAAACAACCCCAAAAAAGAATAGAGTGAAAAATAAGTATAAAATCAGAAAGCAACAGAAGAGGGAAATGCAGAAGAGAGAATTAGAAGTAGAGAGACAAGGGGGTAAAAAGGGAAGGGAGAAGAAGAGAGGGAAGAAAGAAAGGAAAAGAAGTTATAAAGGACAGAAACAAAATATAGAGAAACAGGGCCTATTTAGAGATAATGGGTGAAAATCTAATGGAAAAAGGGATTCTGCAAAAGTACACAAGGTAGTATTGTTATATTAGAAATAGAAATAATTTCAGAAAATATGAAACAATGTATGATTAAAATGTTTGATAAAATAGTTATCGTAACTTAGTGGAATGCTTGTCAATAAATAAATGTAACAAAATGAATATTTAATGACTTATAAAACTTATGTGAAAACATAAGGGAAAAATTAAGAATGGAGATCATATGTGTCTTTAAGGAAGTATGATATTTAATTGAAAAAAAATGTTAAAGATGTTAAGACTTTAATGAATATTAATGATAGAACTGATTGGAATGGAATGAGGGTTTTAATTACATATATTTACATTTTTTAAAAAAGAATATAGTGTGTATTATAAGAATTATAAGAATGTACCAAGCAGAATTTGATTGGAAGTTATGTATTTTGTATTATATTGAATGTCATAACCTTAAGGTATATATTGAAGTTTAAATAAGAGTTGAATGGATAAAATTAAAAGATATAAAGCTGTCATACTCTAATTAGTAACTACAGGAGAAAATTTGTTTAATGAGAAAAGACAATATGAAATTGAAACAGAACAGACAAAAGTATAAATATAATGATTTAAACTGAGATGAGATAATCAAAACAAAATTTGAGAAAATTAAAAGAGGGGAAAAACTATATAGAAAATGCAGAATAGTAATAAGATATGGAATAGAACACAAAAATGAGCATGAAATTGAGTTTGTGTCTGTATAAAGAAGTGTAACCCGGGACCAAGCTATTTCAAAAGAGATGTTTTACTTGTATTTTGTGTGTGTGAGAACCCAAATAAAACTAATATATATATATATAAAAGAACCTACTGAATACCACCTCTAGTTCTGCTTCATCAATAAACTATTTCCAATCAGCCTCCAGCCTCCATTTTATCTCCAGTGCCTGTCTCCCGGCTTGGAATTGAACCAGATGGATTTTACCTTCTAAAAGCTCTTAAGAATGTTCCTGAGGCTTATTGAAAGGAGTTTGTGACAGACCACACACACACACAAAAAAAAGATTTCAGAAAGCACATTTTGAACCAAACCAAACTTCATTTTTGATTTCCTGGAAATTGTGGTCTGAATTATGCCATTTCAACCAAGGTGATTAAATGAGGTCCTAAGAGAGTAGAGGCCGTCTTAAAAATTAAAGCATGGAGAAATGTTATTCCTTTCTGACATCCTGTGGATAATGTTTGAAATTGATTCCTAATTATGCCACTATCCTGGAACTCTTTCAATTATTGATTGAAATCGTGGCATTGATCTTCAGCAGTAAATTCAGCACACAAACAACTGTAAAATTCTACTGACTTCAAAACCTTCTCTGGCTTCTAATTTGGTTGCCTCTATGTTTGTGGTGACCAATGCCAACTTTTGAAGGACCTGAGGCCATTTTACTCAACAAAATCTCTTCTAGCAACCTGAAGCCCAAACTACCGGTTCAACCTCTTCTCTTTAGTTTAGGTGTTTATATATGCTGTATATAAAATACTAGTTTTTTATGAGTTATATATCCAGATATTTGAGGAGATGCCCAGATACATCAGGGCTGATAGAAATTATGTGTTTATATAAAGTACCATAGAGGAAACAAAGAGTACAGTCACCATGTGCTTTACTGCTCAATTATACAACTGTAACAGGAAACAGGAAACTCTACTCAGAACAACCCTCTATATGCCCTCTACTGGCTAAATACGACTGTTATATAGAAATACATTCCAACAATGAATTCCAGCACCATGTGATTTTCCTCCTGAAATGTAGCAAATTCATTGTCACACCTTGCCTTAAATAGCACGGTGCACTATTTATTAACAGGTAGTGTTAATAAATAGAAGAGGCGCTATAGCTCAATGGTTAAAGACCCTGAGCTTGTCAGCTGGCAGCCTGAGTTTGACACCCACTGTCTTCCTTGCCTCAGCTCCTGCCCATTTAGCAGTTCAAAAGCACATAATTTTTTTTTCTTTTTGCATTTTCAAAAGTTTTCAAAAGCTTGAAAGCAACAAAGATGATCAGGGGACTGGAAGCTAAAACATACAAAGAACAGTTACAGGAATTGGGTATGTTTAGTTTAATGAAAAGAAGAACTAGAGGTGACATGATAGCAGTCTTCCAATTCCATGAGTCGCCAATGGCGAATGGGCAGCAGTATAAATCCAATAAATAAATAAAAATCTAAGGAGTTGCCACAAAGAGGAGGGGGTCAAGCTATTCTCCAAAGCATCCGAAGGCAGGAAAAGAAGCAATGGAGGGAAACTCGTCAAGGAGAGAAGCAACCTAGAATTAAGGATGTCCCAAAGGTGCCTTTTTTTTTTCCCTCAAGAGGCAACTGGACTTTCTCATTTTTCTTTGAAGACATTTCGCTTCTCTGAGGAAGCTTCTTGGATGAGAAGTGAAACGTCTTCAAAGAAAAATGAGAAAGTCCAGTTGGCTCTTGAGGAAAAAAAAACAAACCCACTTTTGAGACAACCATGATCTGGATGACTGAGAATCTCCACAGACATCTAGAACTAAGGAGAAATTGCATGACAGTGAGAACAATTAACCAGTGGAACAACTTGCCTTCAGAAGTAGTGGGTGCTCCAACACGGGAGGCTTTTAAGAAGAGACGAGACAACCATTTGTCTGAAATGGTATGGAATTTCCTGCTTGACCAGGGGGTTGGACTAGAAGACCTCCAAGATCCCTTCCACATGTTATTCTGTTAATCTTATTCTTAAATGCAAGTAGACAGCAATAGCATTCTGTGCCCTTTGGCATATAACCATGCTGGCCGAATGACCACAGAAAATATATTTAGACAACGTTGGCTCCCTCAACCAAGAAACAGAGAGAAACATCTTGACTGACAGGGAAACCTTTGCTTGTAGGATGTCCATCAAACTCTTGACACCTTCCTGCTACCTTTAGAAATTCTGTAATGTGAAGAACTAGATAAATTGATTTTCCTTAATTGCATCTCTTTGTCCCGTCAAGCATGTTGCTATCAGTACAGAAAAATCTTCTGTTTCAAAATAAGTGAGTTGTCAAAGCTCCTTCTAATGTACACAGCCTACTGGCACGAGCTTATGAATCTCATCCAAGGATGGGAAGGAGAGAAACACAATTTCTTCACATCAAGTTTTATCGGCCAAATTGGAGCGCATATGTTATCAAAAACATCATTTTTATATCCAGATTTAGTCTTTATTTGAAGTCCTTACCCTCGGGCTGTGATGGCAAACCTATAGCACGCATGCCACAGGTGGCACGCAGAGCCATTTCTGCGGGCACGCAAGCCCCAACCAAAGTTACCTGCACTGAGCATGTGCATGCCTCCCAGTTGATTTTCGGCCTGTTTGAGACCATTTTCACCCTCCTGGAGGCTCAAGGGAAGCCTCTGCAGCCTCAGGAGGCCGAAAAATGGGCCTTCCGGAAATACTGGAAGTGCTGAAATGGGCCCATTTTTCGGCTTCCAAAGGTGGCAGAGGCTTCCCTCAAGCCTGGGGGGGGGGGTGTTAAAATGCTCCCCCCCCCCAGGCTCCAGAAGTCCTCCAGAGGCTGAAAACGGGCACTTCCGGTATTTCTGGAAGGCCTGTTTTTCAGCCTCCTGAGGCTGCAGAGTCTTCCCTTGAGCCTCCGGGAGCGTGAAAACGGCCTCAAACGGGCCGAAAATCAGCTGGGAGGTGCACACATGCACAGTGCAGGTAAGAGGTGGGGTGGAGGTGTTGCATGCACATGCGCAGAAGAGATGCATTGCATTGTGGGTAACAGCACACACATGCTTTCAGCACACCACAACAAAAAGGTTCACCATTACTACCCTAAGGTAAGAGGGGTGACCAATCAATTTTTTTAAAAAAAAAAAACAATTAAAACAATAAATAAAGATCTTACTTTTTTTTTTAAACAATCAAGTAAATTTGAAGGCTACATTGAATCTTCAAGGCAATTGGCCCTTGAAGGACCTGAGCGCCATCAATTAATGTAACCCTCTTTGAAGATCGTCCCAAGTTAATGGCCATCCCCGTGTCTTGCAGTAATGAATTCACAGGTTAATTATATGTCATGGGAAGAAAGGTTTTTATTTGTCTGTTCTAAATCTTCTTCCAGGCAACTTCCCTGAATGACTTCCTAGTCCTTGGTCCTCAGCTTTCAAAAGACTGAGATAAACCTTTTTTTTCTGTCACTTTCTCATGTCACACTGGATTTTATAGCCTTTGATCATATCTTTTTCCTGTCACCCTTTTTTCTAAGATGAAGAGTTACAAACATTCTAGTTCTTGTTTGGAAGAAGTTTGGGCCCTTCTGATTATTTGGGCTTTGATTTTTAAAAAAAATGTTTTCTAGCTTTTTCCAAATGGGGAAACCAAAATTCACGGTCATTTCATATACAGTATGTACTAAATTTCCAGATCCAAATACAGGCAACATTCAACTTATGACCACAATTGGGACTGCAGAAAAAACAATTACTACCAACTGCACAAGTCAATAAGAGGGCCGTGAAAATACTGACAGACCCCTCACATCCCGGACATAAACTGTTTCAACTCCTTCCCTCAAAACGACGCTATAGAGCACTGCACACCAGAACAACTAGACACAAGGACAGGCTTGCCCTGAACGCCATCACTCTGCTAAACAAATAATTCCCTCAACACTGTCCAACGATTTACAAAGTGTGCACTACTATCACTGTTAATCTTCTCATCACTCCTTATCACGCATCTCCTCCCACTTGTGACTGTATACAGGATACAGACTGTATGACTGTATCCTTATGATTTATATTGACTGTTTCCTAGTATGATTTGATTGCTTATTTGTACCCTATGAGTCTCATTAAGTGTTATAACTGATGATTCTTAACGAATGTATCCTTTCTTTTATGTACACTGAGAGCATATGCATTAAGACAAATTCTTTGTGTGTCCAATCACACTTGGCCAATAAAGAAATTTTATTATTCTACAACTGAGCCCAACATTTCTGTTGTTAAGTGAAACATTTGCAAAGCGAGTTTGGACCCCATTTTACAGCCTTTCCTGCCACCGTTGTTAAGTGAATCATTGCTGTTGTTAAGTTAAATGAATCTGTCTCTCCCATGGACTTTGCTCGTCAGAAGGTCACAAAAGGAGATCACGTGACCAATAATGGGGTGCAACCAGTTTAACAACAGGTACTGTGAGCGCGAGATTCGCGCACGCACACAGCATTCAATAAACATCAATTTGAACCTCTCCAGCTTACCTTCTAGCCTTCCCCAGTAAGTAGAACAGCTGAGGCATGGTATGTCAACTCATAAAATCTTTCTATGATCTTTTAGACTTGACAACAGAAGGGGAGGGGGGAACAGTGCGGCAGCTTGCAAACTGAAACCACATTCCATAAATGTTTTCAAAGATAGTAACTAGGTGACTGAAGTTTCTGCCACACAAAATTCTAACTGGAGAACATGATTGATGATTCTTGGCTATGGATGTGTCCCATTGGAGAATATGAATTACGATATACCCGGGGGGGGGGGGGGGGGAGGAAAACCAGGGTCAAGGGTGACAATGAATTAAGTGTCTCAGAGTCGGCTACACCCAGGCAGTGCCGGACCTTAAATCCTTTTGAAGTTTTGGCGGTTCGGCTGGAGACTCATGATTTAAATGGGGCTAAGTGCCAGAATCCTGACAATATAATCCACTTTGCCGCACGAATCAGCTGAGATGTAACAGAAGGAAATGTAAGATAGGATAGGACATGGGTGGGCGGGCGGAGCCAACTAATTATTGTTTGTATCCGAACCGGCAGCAGCCCACCAATGCACGTGACCCCGGGACACTGCCACCATCAAAATTATCAGTTGCCAAGCGCCTGAATTTTGGTCCTGTGACCATAGGGATGCTGTAACACATACGTGTGAAAAACCGTTATAGATTGTGCAGAAATGGATAGACTGACATTGAAAATCAAACAGAAAGAAGGCCCAGAATATTATCAAGCATGGAACTTATTTTACCAGTGGTTGGAAAAATGTGGCGGAGAGTAAGAATAGAATCTGTATTGCTAAGCAAGTTAAACGCCCAGACAACATGATGTTTATTAAGCACTACGAAATATAATTAATAGAAAACTAATAAAATTTATATTAAAAAAAACCTGTTATAGTCCTCGACTTCCAACAGTTCATTTGGTGGCCGATCAAAGTTACCAGGGCACTGAAGAAAGTAACTAATGACCATTTTTCACACTTATGACTGTTGCACCATCCCCGTGGTCACGTGATCAAAATTCAGGAGCTTGTTCAACTGAATAAGATAACCTTTATTGTCATTTTGGGGGCGCTCTGGCACCCATTAAACTTGAAATTTTGTGGCCTGCTCTCAAAAGGGTCACACATCCATAACACAGGTATAGATATGCTATACATCAGGTTTGTCAAACTTGATTCCATTGAGGGCCACATCAGGATTGTGTTTGACCTCAGGGGGCCAGGGTGGGTGTGGCCAGTTCAACGTCACTCATCAAGACTCCATTTTCGGCCTCCTGCTACCCCTCTGTCTCCAAAAACAGAGCTCGGGGAGGCCCCTAACCTGTCTGGGGTCCATTTTTGGCCACCATAGCCTCCTGCAGCGCTCTGCGCATGGCCTCCCCAGGATCTGTTTTCACTGGTAGAGGGCTGCAGGAGGCCCTTGCAGCCAAAAATGAAGCCCGGGAGAGCTGTGCGTGACCCTCCCGAGGTCCATTTTTGCTGGCAGAGGCCCCGCGGGCCAGTCCTTTGCTGTTTCCAAGGTGGCCCCACAGGCCAAATCTAAGCCTTGAGTTTGACACCCCTACTATATACATACATATGTATATATCTCAGAGGTGGTATTCAGCTGGTTCTGACCAGTTCTGGAGAACTAGTAGTGGACATTTTGAGTAGTTTGGAGAACCGGCAAATCCCACCTCTGACTGGCCCCGCCCCCATCTCTTCCCTGCCTCCCGAGTCCCAGCTGATCGGCTGGGTCTCCTTTGGTTGCCCTGAACAGGAGAACGGAGCTGGAAAGCAGGTTAGTGCGGTGGGGAGGGAATGGGGATTTTGGAGTGGGGTGGAAATAGGGATTTTGCATATCCTTCCCCTGCCACACCCACCAAGCCATGCCCACAGAACCGGAAGTAAAAAAAAATTTGAATCCCACCACTGATATACCTACATCCTAACATAGAAATAGATATAAATATTAATCACTGTCCATCTTGAATACATAGCGGAAAGAGGAAGCTTGAGAATTACTCAAAGACTGACTCGTATTTATGACAGTTGCCGTGTCCCAGAGTCACATGATCACCTTTTGAGAACTCCTGACAAGCAAAGTCAACAGGGAAACCAGATTCGCTTAACAACCCTATTACTAATTTGATCACGGCAGTGATTCCCTTAACAACGGTGGCAAGGAAGGTCATAAAATGGGGCAAAATTCACTTAACAGCTATCTCACTCAGCAACATAAATTGGGGCTCAATTGTGGTTGTACATCAAGGACTGCCAAGTCCCTGTTTTCAGGGCCATTGTCAGTCACTAAATGAATGGTTGTAAGTGGAGGGTTTCCTTTTTATTATAATTGAGAACTCCGGAACATCTGTTTTAAGATCCAGCCCCCAAATAAATCACAATAGTAGCTGGTAACTATGATAAAATAACCCATAACTTTATTCCTATTTTCAATTATGCAATATTGAGGTTCTGTTTTGTCACTAATAATCCAGCTTGACTTGGAAGGATTTAAAATGCCCAGCACAGTTGCCTTCTCTGTTCACTTCACATCATGAAAAAATTAATTTCATAACCATCCAAATATTTCCAAGCAGAGCAGGTGTTACGTCCCCTGAGCAAACAACGTGTTCTGGAAGACTCCAAGCCTGATTCAACATTCATTTATAATATAAATATGAAAAATGTTCCCAATAGAAGATTTCATATAGGTCACTGAAAAAACAGTACCTGGAACAATCAGATCAAGTCAGTATCTAAAATCTCAGCATACTTTGAATTATTTATTTTCCTCCTTATTGCTGTATAGATGGAGGCAGGGGTGGGATTCAGATTTTTTAACAACCGGTTCTGTGGGCGTGGCTAAGTTGTTGGGCGTGGCTTGGTGGTCATGTTATTGGCTGGGTGTGGCCAACTCAATATCACTCACATCGAGGCATGCATCTCCTCGCCTGGCCTCTCATGACTGTGGGGAGGCTGCAACAGTCGTAAGTGTGAAAAATGGTCATAAGTCACTTTTTTCAGTGCCATTGTAACACTGAATGGTCACTCCACACAAGCAAAGTACCAGCAAACGAGGGGGAAAAAAAACTCCAGAGAAGTTCGTGAGACAGGAAGTCTACGGCTGCCAAGAATGTAATAAAAGTTAAGAGAGACAGTTTCTGTAAGCAACACCAGAATGTTTCCTTCCTGCCTTCCTTACAGGATTAGGCCAGTAATTTCTTCTTACAACTGGTTCTCCGAACTGCTTAGAATGTTAACAACCGGTTCTAGCGAATTGGTGTGAACTGGTAGAATCCCACCCCTGGATGGAGTTTCATAAAGTTTCTACTGATTTTGGTGACAATATATTTAATATTATAGGGCTGTGATGGCAAACCTTTTTGGGCTCCTGTGACAGTAATTGCCTGCGTGCTTGCATGCTAGCACCCAGAAGGCAAAACGCACAAGTCGTCCCCCCCAAGCTCCCCACGCATACGTGAATGACCCCCTGCATGCAGTGCATATCTCTGCGCGTGCACATGCATCACCCATGCACCCCTGGTTCCCCGTGCATGCATGCCAGATACCCGACAATTAGCTGGCAGGTGGGTGGCAGGCATGCATGCACAGTAGACCTGCTCTGGGTGAGGACTCGCATGCGGGCAGTAATGGCTCTGGGTGCCACTTCTAGCATGCGGGCCATAGGTTCGCCATCATAGTTATAGGGCATCAATTTAGACAGAGCTTGATGTGGTAAAAGCAGGGGTGGCATTCAAATTTCTTAACAACCAGTTCTGTGGGCATGCCCTAATTTGTCAGTGTGGCTTGGTGGTCATGTGACTGGGTGGTCTGGCTTGCTGGCTGGGCATGGCTTGGTGGTCATGTGAATGGCTGAGCATGGCTTGTATGTAAATATTGTAAATATTTACATAAATGTTGCATTTTTTTATTTAAAAAAAGAGCAACTTTTACCCAAACTGAGGCCAAACGGGCAGGCAGATCGAGCTGCTTGCAGAATCACAGCTTCACTCAGAGATCCACCTTTCTGCAATCTGCTGCCTGAGTCTGCACTGAAAAATAGAAGCATCAATCCTAAGGAAGGTTCAGCTCTGCTCTCAGGCCAGTAGTGTGATTTGCTGGTTCTCTGAACTGTGCAGAATCGTAACAACCGGTTCTATAGAACTGGTTCGAACCGGTAGAATCCCACCCCTGGGTTAAAGCATTTCATGCTTCAATAATAATTACTTCTAATGTTGATTTTAATATTATGGATTGGGAGTCAGATGGTTGAAAAGCTATCTTTCTCAACTTGAGTAATTTGGAAATGCAATTTCCCAGAGTCACCCCAGATCGCTCTGGATAGCGACATAGGTGGCATATAAATTTAAAAAAATCAAACAAAAAGGGAAATAAATAAATCTGCAAAGGACTGGGAGATAGCAGCTGCAAAGAGGGATTTGAGTTTCACATACTCATCCCACCTTCTAAATTTCTGTCCACCACCAGACAAACTTCCTACACTGAACTCTACAGCAGTAACACAATTAGCTTGCAGGAATGGAGCAACAATTATGTAACCACTGTCTTATCCTTGGAAGAGAAGAGGAGGTGAGGAAGAAACTCAAAGATTTCCCCACCTAATTCTTTTAGGTATAAGAAGAGGAAGAGAGAGAGAGACTGTAAGGATTTCAAGATTCTTGAAATCTTGAATTAAGTAGAATTTCAGCAGTCCTCGTGACATCTGTTTTCTGGCTTAGCCTACCTTGAAGGGTTGACATGAACCCTGAAGCAAATGAGTAGCCAAGGAATAGCCAAGTTTGGTCTAGTGATTAAGGCACCAGACTAGAAACCAGGAGAGTGTGAGCTCTAGTCCCACATGAAGTATTACTACTACCACTTATAAATGCCTTGGTAAGGCCATGCTTGGAATACGGTATCCATTTTGGGTTGCCATAATGTAAAAAAAAAGATGTTAAGACTCGAGAAGGAGTGCGCAGAAATGCAACAACGATGATTAGGGGGTTGGAGGCTAAAACATATCAAGAACGGTTGCTGGAATTGGGTATGTCTAGTTGAATGAAAAGACGAACTGGGGGTGACATGATAGCAGTCTTTCTGATATTTAAGGGGTTGCCACAAGGAAGAGGGGGGTCAAGCTATTCTCCAAAGGACAAGAAGCAATGGATGGAAATTAATCAAGGAGAGAAGCAACCTAGAACTAAGAAGTAATTTCCTGACAGTTAGAACTAGCAATCACTGGAACAACTTAGAATAGAATAGAATAGAATAGAATAGAATAGAATAGAATAGAATAGAATAGAAT
>NW_020769372.1:6023598-6034349 GCF_900518735.1 Pseudonaja textilis | reverse complement strand
TAATGTGAACTTGCAGCTGTTTTTTCTTTTAACTGCCAGTGGGAGTGCGACTTGACTGGGTGGAGGCTTGGCTGTGTTCTGATCATCCTGAAGATGACGAATGAGATTTCGTCGAAACGTCGCCAAAATACTTCCAATTTTATGCGGGAGAAAACCCGAATAACCAAAGATCCACATACAAATACCCATGAAAACCTCAGAAAATATATATATATATATATATATATATATATATATATATATAAATAAATAAGACAGGGTCTTATTTTCGGAGAAACACAGTACAATAGTCGTAAGTATAAAAAACAGTTATGTCACTTTTTCAGGGCCCTTGTAATTTCGAACGGTCACTAAATGAACTGTTGTAAGTCAAGTACTTCCTGTATTGTGAGAGAATCGCAGAGGTGGACACCTGAACGAAAAACAGTGAGGCCTCAGCCACACCTAGCTTTGAAAATATGACGAAAAGGTAATTCACACGCACCAAGACCATGGGAGTGCTATCACTATGCATATTGCACCAAATAATCCCACTGAACACTGTATTGTACCACTCATTTTGATTGTTTGAGAACATGCCAACACTCCAAGCTTTAATGGGCTATAAAAGATATCAATCAGATCATCGCTCATCTCTTTTCCTTGTGACACTTTTTCACATCTCTGGAAATCCTGACCGACTTGAGCTACAGTTAGCCCAGGATGCTGTGTTTTGCAAAGCTGCTGTGGCTTGTTTGTTTGTTTTGACCGCACCTTCTTGGGGATGAGCTATTAGATTACAGATTAACAGAGTTGGAAGGGACCTTGTAGGTCATCTAGTCCAACCCCCTGCCCAAGCAGGAGACCCTACACCATTTTTGACAAATGGCGTTGGAACGTCGACTGGTCGGTAAAGGCAGGGGTCTCCAACCTTTAACAGATAACAGATAATCAGAGTTGGAAGGGACCTTACAGGTCATCTAGTCCAGCCCCCCACCCAAGCAGGAGATCTTACACCATTTTTGACAAATGGCAGTCCAATCTCTTCCTGAAAGCCTCCAGTGATGAAGCTCCCACAACTTCTGAAGGCAACTTCTGTTCCACTGGTTGATTGTTCTCACCGTCAGAAAATTTCTAGGTTGAATCTCTCCTTGATCAGTTTCCATCCATTATTCCTTGTCTGGTCTACAGGCGCTTTAGAAAACAGCTTGTTATATATAAAATAGTTATTCCTAAGGATCATCACCTATATTTGTCAGATTTTTTCCCCCTCTGCCTAAAGTAGTCATGTGGTTGCCAAACCGGTACGATTTTTTTTCAGGGCAAGAAAATACATTTGTGGTCTGTTTTGTCTATAAAAGCAGTAGAGAGTCAATGCCAGGAAGCCACTGTGCTCCGTCGGAAAACTCTCCCTTGATTTAATCGTTTTAAGCATACATTCTTCTGCCTTCTCGGTCGAGCTTTTTAAGAGGGCTTTACTTGCAAAGAGTAGGAAATGTGAGAAAGGGCCTAGGATTAGTCTTAAATTACCAACCAGAATTAGTAAGAGTGGGACAGGAGAGAGGGAGGGAGAGAGGGAGGGAGGGAGGGAAGGAGGGAGGGGGAGAGAGGGAGGGAGAGGGTTAAAAGCCTATGCCCATAATAGGATAAAACTTTTCAGCCATCCTCTGTGATTTAAATGTGGTTGGGTTTCAGTGGAAGATGGGATTTGGGGACTGTCACATAATTATGACATAGCTTTCTACACATTTGGATTTCCTTCCCAGCTTTCCGACCAGAGATCTAGTGCAACGGTCTTCAAAACAAGAAAGGAACATTTTGCGATAACTCTAGTCCTTCAACTTATGACCCCAGCAGAGTCCCGGATTTTGGTTGCTAACCAAGACAGTTGTTCAGTGAATTTTGCCCCCATTTTATTGACCTTTCTTTCTTGGTTGTTCAGTGAATCGCTGTGACCTTCTGACAAACCAAGACAGTGGGGAAATTATTGACAGTCGTTAAGCGAATTTGGCTTCCCCATTGGCTTGGCTTGTCAGAAGGTCACAAATGGGGAACCCCCATGACCCCAGAGCACTGCAGGCGTCATAAATACGGGTCAGTTGCTAAGCATCAGAATTTTGTTATGTGATTGTGGAGACGATGCAATGGTCGTAAGTGTGAAAAACGGTCCTTAGTCACTTCTTTCAGTGCCATTGTCACTTGGACCAGTCACTAATGATGATGGTACATCCAGGATTACCTGCACTTAATTTTCTAACTGGTCCCTGGTTTTGTGCTTCCATAAGGAACGTGGTGATGGACAATCCTTTCCGTATGGCTTTTATCCTTTTATCAAACCAGGATTCACATCCATGGGTACCAGAGGTGGTATTCAAACGAATCGGACGGGTTCTGGAGGACCTGTAGTGAAAATTTTGGCTGCGAAGTGAGCACTCCGAACCAGTAGGAATTTTTTTTTAAAAAAACCCACCACTGGTGGGTACGTGGAAGAGAATCTAGAACAGGGGGTTTAGAGAAAACTGTAGCATCGAGAGATTCTATCCAGATCAGCGTGGAATGGTCTTTTACCTCGGGTTCAGGAATTCTGGGGATAGAAGTCCAGAAGTCATAAAAGGGCCGTGGCTTTCCACATCTCTGCCTTTACATCATGCCCAGATAGAGACATTTTTTTGCTTGAGAAAGCACAGGTAGTCCTCAACTTACAACAGTTCCTTTACTCAGGGGGTCTCCTACCTTGGCAACTTTATGACTTGTGGTCTTCAACGCCCAGAATTCTGGGAGTTGAAGTCCACAAGTCATAAAGTCCTACTCTTAGGCAAAGAAAAACCAAAAAGACACACATAGACTGGGTGAAACCAGACTCAATAGCAGTAGCTGTGAGAGGGATCTTGGAGTCTTAGTGGACAACCAGCTAAATAGGAGCCAGCACTGTGTAGCGGCAGCCAAAAAAGCCAATGCAATGCTAAGTTGCATTAACAGAGGGATACAATCGAGATCAAGTGAGGTACTGATACCACTCTACAAAGCCTTAGTAAGACCACACCTAGAGTTCTGCAACCAGTTTTGGTCACCACATTATAAAAAAGATGTTGAGACTCTAGAAAAAGTGCAGAGAAGAGCAATCAGGATGATTAGGGGACCGGAGGCTAAAACATATGAAGAATGGTTACAGGCTTGGCTAGTCTAGTGAAGAGAAGGACCAGGGAAGACAGGAGAGCAGTCTTCCAATATTTGAGGGGTTGCCACAGAGAAGAGGAGGGGGTCAAGCGGTTTTCCAAGGCACCTGTAGGGCAGACAAGGAATAATGGATGGAAACTGAACAGGGAGAGATTTAACCTGGAAACAAGGAGAAACTTTCTGACAGTGAGAACAATCAACCCATGGAATAGAAGTTGCCCTCAGAAGTTGTGGGAGCGTCATCACTTGAGACTTTCAAGAAGAGATTGGACTGCCATTTGTCAGAAATGGTGTAAGGTCTCCTGCTTGGGCAGGGGGTTGGACTAGATGACCTGTAAGGTCCCTTCCAACTCTGATTATCTGTTATCTGTTAAAGGTTGGAGACCCCTGCCTTTACCGACCAGTCGACGTTCCAACGGCACTGTAAAAAGTGGCTTATGACCATTTTTCACACTTACAATCATTGCGGCATCCCCGTGGTCACCTGATCAGAATTCAGGCACTTGGCAACTGACTCATATTTATGACGGTTTCAGTGTCTTGCAATTGTGTGATTTTCCCCCTTTGGCGACCAGCAAAGTCAAAAGGGTCAAACTCAATTTCATTGAGGGCTGCATCAGGGTTGTTTCTGACCTTGAAGGGGCTGGTGTGTGTGTGTGTGTGTGTGTGTGTGTGGCCGAGGGCAAGGCCAGATTGGGCCATCTCGACGTCACTCGTGTCGGGAGCATCTGTGGTGGCCAAGGGCTAAGGCGGGACTTCCCCCAGACCCTCCTTCAGTCTCAATAGAATCTCCTTCCTTCCTTTTCTTCTTTTTCCTTCCCTCTTCATTCTTTCAGGACGGGCGTGGCCCTCTCAACATCATTTGTGTTGGGGGGAGGCATCTGTGGTGGCCAAGGGCTAAGGCGGGACTTCCCTGTGACTCTCCCTCACTCTCATTATAACCTTTATTATAATCCTTTCTCATTCTCTCCCTCCCTCCTCCTTTCCTTCCTTCCTTTCTTTCCTCCCTTCCTTCCTCTCTCCCTCCCCTCTCCTTCCCTCCCTGCCTCCTCCTCTTTCCTTTCCTTCCTCCCTTCCTTCCTTCCTCCCTTTCTCTCCCTCCCTGCCTCCTCCCCTTTCCTTTCCTTCCTTCCTTCCTTCCTCCCTTCCTTCCTCTCCCTCCCTTCTCCCTCCCTCGTCCCTGCCTGCCTCCTTCCCTTTCCTTCCTTGCTCTCTCCCTTCCCTCCCTCCCTCCCTGCCTGCCTCCTTCCCCTTCTTTCCTCTCTTTTCTTCTTTTCCCTTCCTGCTTCCTTCTCCTTTCTTCTCCCTTCCCCTCTTTCCTTATTTTTCCTCCCTTGCTCTCTTCCCATCTTCTCTTCCTTCTCTTTGTCTTTCCTCTTTCCCTTTCTCCTTTCCTGTCCCTTCTTGCAGGCTCAAATGCAAATGGGGAAACCTGTTTTGTTCCTAGTTTATTTTGCAAGCCCTCTGCCAGCAAAAACGGAGTTCGGAGGGGGGCCCTCCCAAGCTCCATTTTCGCTGGCAGAGGCACCGTGGGCCGATGCTTTGTTGTTCCCAGGACGTCTCCATGGGCCAGATCTAAACACCCCTGAGCAAAGTCAAGCCAGATTCACTTTAGCCACCAGGTGAATGACTTAACATCTGCCGTGCCATAATATGGGACCAAATTCACCTCACGACGGTTTTGCTCAGCAACAGAAATTTGCGGTCGTAAGTCAAAGACTACCTGTGTTCACAAACTCTGGGGTCAGTAGAACACAAGGAGGACAACCGGTTCATCCTCTCTCCCAAATTAACAGCCAAGTCCTGGAACTGAACGCATCCTCAATGAGAGATGAATTATGGAGACCTCAGATTATTTAATGGCGTGATGTGATACGGACGCTCTGGGACCTCCCTTAGATGGCTTTGGAAGCCAGACCAGAGGACGACCCACGACAAACCATTTGAGCAACCCCATCTCGTGAACCCAGCAGATTTTAGACTTTAGTAGACCACCGAAAATATACTTTTTGAGGCACTAAAGACCAAAGATTTTTTTACCTGGGTGAACATTAATCTCTGGGACCAGATTTGGAGACGGTTGCGTGATGGTGCCGTGAAATTCTGTTCTTTGAATGGAAACCCTTACAAAACGGGGTGGCAGAGAGGGGGAAACAGCTGCTGTGGGGTTATATGTTTTCTTTGGCCAGGATCTGGGATCTAATCGGTCTGGGCCGAGTGGCTTGCTTTATAGTTTTATCGGTTCCCCCCCTCAAGAGAGAATGGGAGGAGGAGACAAACAGGGGAGGTGGGAGAATGAGGAAAGGAAGAGGAAAAATAAATTAAGACACCTTGTCAAAAGATGACCGGATCTGCCTCCGTTCCCAGGCAGAGGCCTGCATGTTCTCTTTCGCCCACTACATGCAAGCTGACATGTGTGACGATAACTATTTGGTGTGGGCCGAGATCTAAGCCATGGGGGTTTTTTTTTTGACGAGGGCAGCAGAGAGAAATGGCAAGCAGAAAGTTCATTCAAGAAGGGAGGGAGGAAGGACAGCTCGGTGTCTTGGGTACGGCCGAACAAGTAAAATTGCGATCCCCAGATCAGATCCATGGAAAAAGTGCTCAAGGAGGGCAGTGGTCCCTGACATAGAAGACCTTGGCCAGGATTCCCCCAGAAGGCGCTTAATTTATGCAGCTGGCTTTTAAGGACTGACCTAAATTTAACCATGTTTGTGCCTGCCTCCCCCTGACTCACCGGAATTCTCTCCCCGAAGGAGGGCAGTCAATCAAAGCAGAACATTTGAGCAGATGCTAATGTGAATGTTGCTTCTTGATCCCACTTGTATGGAAGTGGGGAGAGAGACAGAGAGAGAGAGAGAGAGAGGCAGAGAGACAGAGGGAAAGAGAGAGAGACAGAAGGAAAGAGAGAGAGACGGAAGGAAAGAGAGAGAGACAGAAGGAAAGAGAGAGAGATAGAGGGAAAGAGAGAGAAGGGAAAAGAGGGAAAGAGAAAGAGAGAGACAGAGTGAGAGGAGAGGGAACGAGAGAAGGAAAAAAAGGGAAAGAAAAAGAGACGAGGTGGTTGGAGGCAGAGAGACAAAAGGAAAGAGAGATAGAGATACAGAAACAGAGAGACAGAGGAAAAGAGAGAGAAGGGAAGAGAGGGAAAGAGAAAGAGAGAGACAGATAGAGTGAGAGGAGAGGGAAAGAGAGCGAAAGAGAGAAGGAAAGAAAGGGAAAGAAAAAGAGAAGAGGTGGTTGAGGTGGAAAGGAATCCCCGACAGCTTTTACATGTAGCCCTTGACTTACAACGATTCATTTAGTTCCCAAAGTTACAACGGCATGCTCTTCCCATGGACACGTGATCCAAATTCAGACGCTTGGCAACTGACTCCTAACTTAGGATGGTTGCAATTTTCCCTGGGTCCTGCGATCCCCTTTTGTGACCTGCTGACAAAGCACTGGGGAAGCCCAGTTTGTTTAACAACCGGGTTCCTAAATTTTAACAGCGGCCTCCATTCCTTTCACAGATATGGCGAGAAAAGTCATAGATTGGGGGCACAACCTCGCTTCACCAATTTCTCACTGAGCAACCTAAACGTTGGGCTCCATTGTGTGGCTGTTAAGTCAAGGACTACTGTATATATATATATACACATTTCTCCATATCTATATATTTATTTTGCAAAATGAGCCCTTTAAAAAAAGGGGGGGAAGCATCCGGAGGTTCCTTTGGCCCCTGTGGGACCTATCTTGAGGTCCCTTCTTCTATAGCCGCTGCCTGTTTTTTGAGAGACCAGCCGCACGGAGAAACACCAAAATTCACTTCCAAAGGAATCGGCGTTATCGGTTCTGCCGTAGGCTTTGGAGAACGAGTCCAAAGCTGCACTTATTTCTTTCCCCAGCAACCTGTGTCTGTCCGTCTTTATGCACATTTAGTGTGCATGCACACATCCGTGGTGCGATTCAAATGGTTTTACCACCAGTTCGGTGGCCGTGGCTTGGTGGGCGTGCTTTGCCTAACGCCGGCACGCAGCGTTTCCCCTCAGCGCCGATCAGCTGAGGGGATAATGAAGAGAAAAGCTCGGGGGTGGGGTGGCAGGGCCGATCCTGCGCTTTATTCTTCATTTTCCTCTCAGCTGATTGTTCGCAGGATTTTTTTTTTCCCCCGCTCCTCTCTGCTGATTGTCAGCTTTTTTTTACTACCAGTTCGGCCGAACCGGGGTGAACCGATAGCACACCACCACTGGTACACATGCCCCAGTGGTGGGAATTCAGTTAATGGGACAACCGGTTCTCTGCTCTCATGATTTTCTTCCCACAACCAGTTCACCCAACTGCTCAGAAAGTTAACCACCAGTTTTACCCAAACCGGTGTGAACTGGCTGAATCCCATCACTGACATGCTTCGCCGCCCACACCACCACTTCCAAGTGCAGGGGGAAGATTGGCTTCGTAGGACTGTCCTTCCCCCCACTTTTAAACTATACAGGAAATCTCAGGGGCGCAGGAGAAAAACTAAGCCCCCCCCCCCGCCCGTTCCATACAGGGAATCCTCGGCTTAACAACCATTCTGTCAGCTTTGGAAGCCATATTGAGATCCGATGCTCCCACGCTGCCACAACGGAGCCTGAGAAAGTGGGATTTGGGGGGAAATTCGTTGGAGTAGATCTAGTTAAGACAAAATAACATTCTTTCGCTGGTTCAAAGTCATGGAGTGGGGCACATAATGAAATGGGAAATTTACTTTGGGACGGATGAAGATTGGACCATGTGATGTGATGATGGCTAAGGGGTGGGGGTGGGGATGGATTTGTAGTTTTGACTTTTGCAAGGAAGCCCGAAACGTTTAGATTCGGAATTCCACAGATGTGCCAGTTCCTATCCAAATAAAAGGAAACTCGGAGAGATGTCTGTCTTGGAATTATCGGTTGGAATGGAGGGTTGCTGGAACGCTGGCACATTCGTTTTAGCAACCGTTCAAAGTTTCAACGGCACTGAGGGGGAAAAAAATGACATATGACCGTTTCCCCCCACTTACAGCGGCAGCCTCCACGTAATCAAAATTTGGACACTGGTTCATATTTACGATGGTTGCAATGTCCCGGGGAGGGGATGTGTGTCACGTTTTGCACCCTTTTGCAACCTTCTGACAAGCGAAGTGGATGGAGAAGCCAGATTCACGTCACGACCGTGTTGCTAACTTAGCAACTGCGGTGACTCACTTAGCGACTGGGGGGACTAGCCTCTACAGCGATTCATTCGAATCACGGGCAGGAAAGATTGTTAAAACGAGGCAAAGCTCACTTCACCATTGTCCTGCTTTTAGCGATGGAAATTTGGGACTCATTTACAGTCGTAAGTCTTTCAGATTAACAGAAGGGGCCTCGTAGGTTATCTAGTCCAACCCCACACACCCCCAAGCAGGAGACCCTACGCCATCGCTGATGGGGAAGCCAGATTCGCATAACTAGCGTGTTACTTAATAACTGTGGTCATTCGCTTAAACAGCAGCGGACAGAAAGGTCGTAAAATGGAGCATAATTTGCTCGACACGGTCTCGCTGAACAGAAACCTTGGGCTCGATAAGTCGAGGCCTATCTTGCATGTCACAGATTCCTTTCCTGATCTCTTTGGTAACCGCTTCCCTTGGTAACCCCACCTTGGTGTGATGATCAATAAAATATGGAAACCTTTAAACAGGGATGCCAACTCCTGCTTTCCCCCAAAGAGGCATTGACGTGTTGTGTTTTATATGTTCGTTTTATGTGCAGAAATAGAAAAATCCGTGGTTCAGCCCGGATACGGTCACCTCTGTGCAGAGAGAGAAAAACCCCCCCCCCCCCCCCATCATAATATAGGATGTGTATTGAGAAAGCTGATAAGGTCACAGGCATGGGATAGAGAACGTTAACACCCCTCAAAAAAAGGAAAAATGTCTTTTTCATTCACTCAAATGGGAGAGGAAGTAAGGCTAAAATGGGAAAGCGAAGGGGGGGGGAATAAAATAATCTAAAACAGCAGGAATACAACGATAAATGAGGGAAAACAGCAATAGAAAAAGCACACTAGGGTTAATATAGGAAAACTAGTTCTTTATTGAGAGATTGTATATTAGTATTAGTGGAACTGTGTCGTAACAATGTTGTCATGCACACAATACAAAAGGCAACGGGGCCCCAACCATGCCGTGTGAAGAGGCAACAAAACAGAAGCAGCATAAAAATGAGTAGATGTATAAGGCTACGGCACAAATTACATTTCAGCAAAGTATGTCTCTACAAAAGAGATTTACAATCAGGAAAAAACTAGGTAATGTAAAAAAATACAGACCATGCTTCAAGTTTTAGTACAAGAAAAAAAGGAAGAGATACACAACCAAAGGATATCTGGATACAGAAAAAAATTTACCCACAAAATAAGAACAGGAAGTAAAAAATCCAGCACAGCAGAAAAGAAATGTTATCCCTGTTGAATGGAGAATCATTTTGCTCAAGCGTTATAGCCACTTTCTCTTAGCCTCTTTTAGGCCGGGGTGGGTGGGGGTGGGCTTCCCTGCCCTGCATCACCCTTCCCAACACCCTCAATGCAGCCCCCCCCCCGAAGGCCCCAATTATCGCCGCTTGGATTAGAGCGCCCAAGTCAAAGAGTTGGTGCTGAATTTTGGGTGGGTGGGCTGGAAAGCAAAGGGACCAAACGGGCAGGAGGTTTCCCCGGGGACCAACTTTCTAAGAAAACAAAATATATATTGCAAGTCCAATTTGTTGGAAAAAAAACATTGGTTTGCCCCCCCCCCCCAAGAAGGGTGCATGTTTCTGTGTGTCTGTGCGGCATTTGTATGTCACATGCGGTGTGCAAAAGATGTGGCATCCTTTTGTGTGCAACGGGGGGAGCTTGCTTTCCTGTTATCAGCAGGGAAATGAATTTAAATAAAGCTTGGCGTAAGTCACAGGGCATGCTTTCCTCTTAATGGCCAGGTTGTAAATCCAATTCTTTTCTCTTTTTTTTTGGGGGGGGGTGTCTTTTTTCTTTTTTTTTTAAAGAGCCAGGATTTCTTTAAGCGGGAAGCTATTGTCTATCCTCGGAAGAGGAAAACCCAGATGGCAAAAACAAGCACAGGGGAGGATTTGTGGAGTGTTGATCAAGGCAAGCACCACAATGAAAGCAAAATGAATCCACTGAACAGGAATTTACAGTGCAAATGTATTTCTCTAAACAGGATGATGGTACAAAAAATGGCGTTATAAAACTACGGCTATATTGAAAATGGCCTGTTGTTTTTTTTTTTTCTTTTCTCCTAATCTACAACAACGACAGCTAAAAAGAGAAACATGATTGAACAATCAGGTCTGTCCGCTTTTTTTTCCCCTTTCCCTTTTCTTTTCACAAGAAGCTTGGTGATTTAAGGCTTCAGTTTTTTAAGTGTCAGTATCCTCTCTCCAAAAGACTTAGCCAATGGCCACATGCCTTGGATGGCTCCTCGGTGGGTGTGTTCTTGTACTTAACAAAACCCAAAGAGCGGAGATCGCTCATTTCTTCCGAAGCAAAATCAATTTTTGTTTTTTTAAAAAAGGAAGAAAGCAGAACACAACAGAATTTTTACCCCCCTCTTT